>JABSTR010000833.1:0-40620 GCA_013339765.2 Haemaphysalis longicornis | reverse complement strand
TGATAGTTGGGTTGTTTATTGGCGCAAGGCCGACTATGGGCAAAGAGCGCCAAAGAAGAAGTTACTGAATTATGATGAGACTGTACATACTAAAACATGTGACTAAAAGTAAAGGTGATGCAAAACAAAAGACAATGGAGATGGCTGGTGTATAGGGCCAGGGTGATTACACATGATATGACAAGAGCTGCAGAAATTTACCTCAGCTAAAAACTTAAAAACACGTTGACTAGAAAACATTGGTTCGTCGGCTAAAAAGTATGATGGGTGCAAAGGAATGTGTCGTCTGTATAATTCAGGAAATGTTTGTGTCGTGTTGTGTCAAGTGCCTTGCATGTGATTAGTATGTGGACTACGGATAGGCCCTTTCCACACCTGCTACACGTGGGTCCCGAAGTTCCAGTGAGCAGGTGGGAGTGCGTACATGTGTGTGGCCTATCCGCAGCCTAGCCAGGGCGACTTCAGTGTATCTGTTGTGTGAGTCAGTTATGTAGCGTCCCAGTTGTGGTTTTATTACGTGTAGTTTGTTGTCTGTTTGTTGACTCCAGTGTAATTGCCATGTGTTACGAAGCTGTCGTCTGATGTGTGTCTTTAGGTCGGTGTAAGGTACTGTTGTAATGTCAACTGTAGTCATGAGAGCAGCATCACCAGCCATTTGATCGGCGGCCTCATTGCCAGGGATTCCACAGTGCCCTGGTACCCAGCATATAGTTATTTGAAGATTTGAGGCATATGCAGTCATTAGAAAAGAGCATTGATCACATAGTTTTTAGATGACCTTCCTGATGACAGTGCCTGTACAACGCTTAGAGAATCTGTGTAGACGATGGACTTGGAATCTTATGTTCGAGGATGTGATTTGAAACGAGTAAGATGCCATACGCTTCTGCCGTGTAAATACTGCTATGAAAATTCATTGTTTTGCTAACTCTAAAATTTGGTCCGTGCGCTGCACAAGAGACAGTAGAACCAGTTTTCGACGCGTCGCTATAGAATTCTGCGCACCTGTACTTGTCCTGCAGGAACAGGAAGTGCTGCAGAATTGCATTCCTGGGTACCCTATTTTTTTCTACAAGAGTGAATGACAGGTCGCATGTTACAGGACGAAGATGCCATGGTGCGATGAAATTATGAATGGGTGTCTTGTGCGTGTCTGAAAGGGGACATTGAGTGCAGAAGCCTCTTCCCTAACTCTGAGAGAGAACGGTAAGGGAATAGATGGCCTGTTTAAAAAGAGTTGTAAATTTGATGTATCGTTCATGATGGGATTAAAAGGATGGTTGGTCAGAGACACGATCTTAGATGCATACAACAGGTCAACATACTCCCGCTGATGCCCTAGGCACCATTTGTCGCACTCGACATAAAGACTTTCAACAGGGCTAGTGCGGAATGCGCCACATGAGAGGCGAAGGCCAAGATGCAGCACTGGGTCGAGCATTTTCAGTGCTGTTTTTGTAGCCGACCCATACACGACACTGCCGTAGTCGAGCCGAGACCCCACCAACGCTGTGTACAGGCGCAGCAGGAGTTGTTTGTCGGCCCCATAAGATTGATGTGAGAGGACCTTAAGAATATTCATTGTTTTTAAGCATTTGCATTTGAGCTGTCTGATATGTGGGATGAATGTAAGTTTTTCGTCAATAAAATACCTAAAAACTTGTGTTCCTTGTTCACAGGAATTGGCACATTCGCAAGAGTGATGTCTGGGTCCGGGTGGACGCCACGCCTCCTGGAGAATAGAACACAAGAGCTCTTCGCGGGATTAAGATTAAAGCCATTCTTGTCAGCCCAGCCGGCAAGTTTCTTGACGCCGAGCTGGACTTGACGTTCGCAGATGGACAGGTTACACGATTTAAAGGATATCTGCACGTCATCTACATACATGAATAAGAGATTGTAGGTGGCAGTGCCTTTCCAAGAGAGTTCATTTTTGCTATGAAGAGAGTGCAGCTCAACACTCCACCTTGCGGCACGCCATTTTCTTGCACGTGTACCTTTGACAGTGCAGAACCAACTCTGACGCGAAAGGTTCTCTCCGACATATAACTACAAAGGATGTTCAACATGTTGCCCGCAACACCGATTGACTTTAGGTCACTGAGGATACCGTACCGCCAAGCGGTGTCATAGGCTTTCTCTATGTCGAAAAACACCGTCAGACAAAATTGTTTATGCACAAAGGCATCCTTTATATATGTTTCAAGAGCTACGAGTTGATCGTTCGTTGATCGCCCCGCCCTGAAGCCTGCCTGGCAGCTCTCGAGAAGACCGTTGTACTCAAGGTACTCAAGTACACGAGCCTGCGATTTATCATCTTCTCGAGAAGCTTGCACAGGCAGCTGGTCAGGGCAATGGGTCGATAGCTAGCAGGAGAGGAAGGGTCCTTCCCTTCTTTCAAGAATGCTACAACTATGGCCTCCCTCCAAGACTTTGGAATGTGCCCCGAAAGAAATATCTTGTTGTAAAGGTGAAGGAGTGTTACAAGAGTGTCTGCGTGTAAGTGCTGTATCATTGTATATGTAATGTTCTGGGCCTGGAGCTGAGGAGGTTTACACGTGCTTAGAGCAGCCCTCAGCTCATGTAGTGAAAACAGGGAGTTGAGGAAGTCTGTGATTTGTTGTTGTCGCGTAGGGACTTCTTTTCACAACATGCTTTATGTTTCAGGAAAGTGTTGTGTAGTGTGCTGAACTGGACACGTGTTGGAAGTGTTGTGCGAGTGTGTCAGCCTGGTCTTCGAGTGTGTCCCCTGTAGTGCTGACCAGAGGCAGGCTGTGTGTTTGTTGTCCCTTGAGTTTGCGTATTCGTGTCCATACTTTCGTGTGTCTGTGTAGGAGTTTATGATGTTATGAATGTACGCCAACTCTCTCGTTTTGCCTCACGGCGCACACGTTTTCCTAACGCCTTGGCCCGTTTGAACAAGAGGAGGTTTCCCGACGTGGGGTACCGACGAAGGATACCCCACGCCTTGTTCTGGGCCTCTCTCGCGCACGCCTACAGTCCTCATTCCACCACGGCCTCCGCTGGTTGCGCGGGGCACCAGAGGCGTGGGGAATGGACCTTTCGGCGGCGTCGAGGATGTGCGCCGTGAGGAGTTGGGTAGATTCTTCAACGTGTAGGTGTCCTATGGATGTGTGTGTAGTTTGGATGTCTCTGTAAATGTATTCCAGTTAGCTCGTGTTTCATTGAACCTGATTATGGGAAGATGGACTGCATGGGCCTTTACCTATGTATGTAAGTGAGGTGGGGAAGTGGTCACTGCCATATGGGTCAGTTCCCACACCCCACTCAAGAAGAGAAATGAGAACTGCGGAGCCAATAGCCAAGTCAAGATATGAGTATGTGTTGTGTCCTATGTTATGATATGTAGGCTGTTTTTGTTGAAAAGGCATGCTCCAGAGGATGTAAGAAACCTCTCTATCAGGCGACCCCGGGCATCCGTACGAGAAGAGCCCCAAAGAGAATTGTGAGCGTTAAGGTCGCCTGTTAGAATGTACGGTTCGGGCAGCTGGTCAACCAGCGCCTCGACGTCAGAGCTCGAAACTGCAACATCAGGAGGAATGTATATGGAGCATACCGTTATCAACCTATTAAATATTATAAGCGTATTGCTACAGCCTCAAGGATAGTGTTTAAAGTGACAGGGTGGCATGCTAAGGATTTCCGGACGATTATGGCCACACCGCCAGAAGAGTGTGTGCAGCCATCCCTGTCCTTTCTGAAGACCATGTAACTATTCAAGAAATTTGTGTGCTTGGAATTCAAATGTGTTTCCTGAACACACATTACACTTGGCTGATTAGCATGCAGTATTTCGTATACATCGTCAAGATTTTTAAGAAGGCCTCTACAGTTCCATTGAATTATGTTTTCTCTTCCCATTATTTAGTGTGAGAGCTACTGGAGTGTGTGTGTTTGTTTATGTGTCGTCTTTCGGGGCTGTGACTCTCGTCTTTTTTGGCTTGTCGGGAGGCTTTGGCGTCGGGACGCGTTCCTTGCGCTGCGTTGCAGGCAGGAACGGCCCGACATCCATGTCGTCGTCGGATGTCCGAGGGGTGCCCGACGGACCGGGCCCCCCGGACTTGGCCCCCCCTCGGGAGCCCTTCGTTTGAGCCGCCACCGCCGAGGGCGTCCGGGGCGCCAGAGGTGGCACGGGCGGTGCGGTGGCGGTGGGAGCCGGTGCGGGGCCCGTGGTGTCCATCACCTCGGTACCCTCCAACGGACTGGAGGACGGGGAGACAGAGGCGGGAGCGGTACCGGTCCCGACAGAAGTGGTTTGCACCACAACCGCTGCTGCCTCAGCAAGCGGCGTGGTGGCGGGTTGGGCTGCCAGAGGCAACCCAGGGGGGGGCGGAGGGACCAGGTCAGACTCGCTGAACTGGGTCCCTGTGGAAACCAAACGCCGCTCCGCCCCCCGGCGAGCTGCGTCGGCGTACCTCCCCAGAGGGAAAGAGGCAAACCTCTTCCGCGCCTCTGGGAAGGTGATGTTTTCTGTGACCTTGAGATTGATTATTTTCTTTTCTATTTGGAACTTTTCGCATTTCCTGGAGTAGGCCGCATGTGGGCCCCTGCAGTTTGCACAAGTGAGGATGTCAGAATTACAGTTGTCGGTGGGGTGGTCCTGCGCGGCGCATTTCGCACACGTTGTTTTGCCGCGGCAAGAGGTTGTACTGTGCCCGAACCGCTGGCACTTGAAGCAACGGCGCGGGTTCGGAATGTAAGGACGAATGGAGCATCGAATGAAGCCTGCATTTATATATTGTGGAAGTGCCGAGCGGTCAAAGGTCAGGATAATGTGTTTGGTGGGGATTATCTTGTCATCCCTGCGCATCGTGATGCGCCGCACAGCTGTGACGCCCTGATCCTTTAGACCTGCGAGAAGGTCTCCATCTGTTTCCGTCAGGAGATCTGTCTCAGAAATCACACCCTGGGAGCTGTTTAGGCTCCTGTGGGGCGTGACCCTGATGTCCAGATCATGGATGCGGGTTTGTGCAAGAAGAGTGTGGGCTTGTTGTTCAGCATTGACTTCTACCAGGATTTCTCCGGTCCTGAGCTTTTTAGCTTGATATTTGCCACCTATGGTGCTTTGCAGAAATTTAGAGATCAAGAATACAGACATGGAAGCGACAGGTCTTGCTGAGTCAGCTGACTCAATCACAAGAAAACGAGCATAATTATTCGAGGTTGTTGACAAGACAGTTGTTGAAAGAGGTGGGTACGAAACTTCGGTGCGGCCCCTTTTCGGGGGCCGATCACGTTTGGGGGGGGGGTTTGGAAAATGCCATATGACACATTGGAAAGCAGGGAGACGGGGGTACTTTCTTCTTTGACCTTACCCTGGTAGCCAAGAGGTCCCGGAGCTCCCTGCCTGGTGAACAGACAGGGAGCCCATCCGCCGGAGCTTGACCTGGGCTCCGACGGCCACCGTTCATGGTTTCTAACCCTTCACCTATAAAAACATTGCCACGGTTGGATCCAGCGTATGTTTGGGGGCTCGGGGTCCGCGGTATCGCCAGTACCGTCACCAAGATTGCTCAAGGTGCCCCGTGCGGGGGAGACGGGGTACTTTCTTCGTCTGCCTTACCCTGACAGCTCAAGAGTTCTCTGAGCTCTGTGCCTGGTAAACGGACAGGAGCCCATGCGCCGGAGCTTGACCTGGCTCCGATGGCCACCGTTTGAAGTTTCTACCCTTCACCTTAAAACACATCGTCACGGTTGATCACAACTTATGTATGGGGGCTTGGGGTCCGCGGTGTCGCCAATACAGTCACCAAGATTGCTCAAGGTGCCCCGTGCGTGGGCGTGTGGGGTGTCAAATTGAAGGTCTCAATGAGGGAAATCACGTGAGACAAATAAACGTTCCTCCTGCTCATAATCATGACATAGTAATAGTGTATTATCGATTGGGGTAAAATTGAAGTGATGCCGCCACGAGGTATTGGTATCAAATTGAAAGACTTGATTTGGGGATTCACTTGGGACAAATAACAGATGCTTCCTTGTTATCCTCTTGAGATAGTCATGGTAAGTCATAAATTAGGTTAAAATTTGAGGAAATTTTGGTAAAGTGTGTGGGGTATCAAAAAAGATATCAAAGAATAAAGTCATGTGGGGCAGATAAAAAGGGCACCTCTCTGATCAGTACGGCTTAGGAATTAACTCTGCAAATTCATCGCAGATGCTAGAACGGTAGCACAAAAGAAATTGTGGTGTCCAAAGGGAGGGTTTGAGGGAGAAAATATAAACCAGGCAGTGACCGCAGTGTAACATTATTATCTGCACTCACTTGATAAGTAAAAATTTGGAGTTGTGTCGTAAGGTCATCGGGGCTGTTCAAGTATTGGTTTCCGTGTCGTGGTTCGCGTGTAGCTAAAGCGAACACATGCTACTCAGCAATGGCAGGTGTAGTTATAAAGGACGGGAATATTGTCAGCGTGAAAGTTCATTTATTACACTTCCACATTATCCCCATCATCGAACACTTCAGGGAACACTTCATCTTATTCTGGACTGTTCATCATCATCGTTGGTTCTTGGACCAGTGTTCGGAGACGGCTGTTTCGCAGAATAAACGTCCAACTTTATCAAGTACCCAAGGACCTTACAATATTCAAAAACCCCTCATATGGTGCTTCAGAAAGATCAATCATGCTTACAGCATTTGACCAGGTCTTCTTTAGAACGTGGTTTTGTCGACACCCTGCGGCTCGGAATGTTTGGAAAAAGCCCGCGTACCCACTAAAACAATGCTGGTGAACAGCCACAGGGGCAAGATGGAAAAAGAAATGGGGGAATTTTTTTTCTAATGAGGGGATGCGTCAACATCCGCAGCCAACCGCTGCCCACTGTTCCCTGCTTCTATAACGTGTAGAGACCTTAATTTTGCCTGGTTGGTCATTTTATAACGATCGAGGCACCACCTGGCGGGCATTTCTTGGAGACTGCAGGCCGAGCAGACGACGTCGTAGTGCCACGCTGTTGCTCCGTGCCATGCGTGAATATCGTACGTCCAGGCGGCATCGAAAATCGGGAAGTGTCATTTATTGGGTGCGTCAGCAGCGCCAAGTTCAACAGGCTTTAAAGAGAGCGGTCAGATTTGCCCATAGGTTCTGTCCCCAACACGCCAAAGTGGCGGGCCACCCCACAAGTGCTTTGTCGATACGGGGGTTGCGTGTGAGTCTATGTTTAACCGTGCAGGCCGGACGCCCGACTTTGCATCCCGAGTTTATGTTTATTTTCCTAATAATGAGAAGGTTGCTGTCATTGTCTTTACCTGGCAATGTGCAGGAGGTACTCACCCGGGCGTGATTACGCCATTGTTGGCTCCACCAACAAATCAGGGTAAAGGTAAAGGGCCCAAACAATCAACGTGTGAAGTGCACCACGAAAAAAAGCGTCTGCCTGGGCGGAATCTATTCGGTGCACAAATTTTCTGCGCCGCTTGAGTGCCACCGTGAATTGGTGGCCGTGCTTAATCGGAAAAACTTCGAACTAAACCAATTCGCCAGAATACGTACGGTCATACGTTGCTTCTGGAAGCACTGTTCATTCACCCTCATTGTAAATCCCTATCGCACGTTTTTGTTCTCTGGAGGTATGTACTGTTCATCTTATCGAAGGGAAGACGACAGAAATCATCCGCACACCTATGCTGCAGCTCGACTATGCGAAAAAGTTGAGCCGAAAGCGAAATAAAATCGTTGCGGTGGTGTAGAACGCCCAGTACTGTCAGAAAATAGCTGTTCGCCATTCCCACCTACAGCTGACAAGCTGAAGTTCTTCAAACAAAAGAACGGCAGTGAAATCTTGGTGCATCAAATAAGTTGCCCCTGTTTGGCAGCAGGAATTAGTGTTATGAGGCGGCGAATATTTTGCTTTTATGAGCGAGTACGTCTACGACCTACACAGTAAAGGGAGTATTTTATGGCCTTGTTGACTAACCAATTCAGTCGGAGGTATGGGAGCGCGCAATAAATCTCAACACGTTCGCGCACCCACAGCAGCAAGCCATTCTCAGAAATCTGTACTATCACGTGTGCAATCAGAGGCGTTCTCTGATTCATTCTCCAAACCGCTTACTTCTTATCGCGTACGTAGGAGGCATTACAGCCCAATAGTCCCTAAGCTGGTTCATGCGAACGCAGGCTTGTTGACGGATGTTGAGGGCTGCAATGTGTCGAACCAACTACGCTTTCAAGATGGCGTGTCAATAATTAACGAGTACAATTATATCTATCTGGCACTGAATAAGACTAGCTTTATTAACAGGTCAATATTCAGTGCCATGATTTTTGATGCTTGCATCCGATCCACCTTCCTTCACCGAGACAATATTTTGATACGGTACACGCCCTAGCGGCATCACATTTGATTTTACCGGAATCATTGACTAGCCATGACTATACCATAATGATAAGGTGGACGCACGTCTTTTTTATTCCACGAGATGTTCCTCATTGAGACCTTTAACTTGATACACAACAAGCCGTATTGGCGTCAGTCTAACTTTTTACTCAATCTATGACTCACCACGACTACCTAAAAACTATAACCAGAAATCATTTTTATATTTGTCGAACGTCATTCCCCTTAACGAGACATTTATTGTGATACCCCACGCACCCTACCAGTATCATTTGGAATTTTAATCAAATCTGCCTAACCATGACCCTCAGGACTGTAAGCAGGATGCATTATTTATAAGCCCCGGCCCCCACGTGATTCCCGTAATTGAAACCTTGAATTTGATACCCCAACTGCGTTGGTGGCCTCACCTTGAAGTTTAACCCAGTCTATGACTCACTACGACTATCTCATGATTAGAACCCTGAAGCCTTCTTTTATTTGTCTCACGTAATTCCCCTCATCAAAATTGCAAATTGGATACCCTACACGCCTGAACGGGGGTCACTTCGAATTTTAACCCAATATAAGACTCGCCGTGAATATCTCATGACTAGAAGTAGGAAGCACATTTTTATTTGTCCTACGTGATTGCCCTCATCAACGCCACTAATTTACACTCAACACATCCTAGTGGCATCAATTTAAATGTTAACCAAACAATGAATAACCATGACTCTCTCATAATATAGCCATACTGCATTCTTGTCCTATGTGATTTCCCTCATCGCAACCTTCAATTATATGACCAGCACACCCTTGTGGCATCATTCTGTATTTTAACCCAATTTATGAACCATTATGATTATGTCATATGATAATAATCTGGAAGCATTTTTGCATTTGTCTGACGTAATTCTCCTCATGGAGACCTTTATTTTATACGCCACATGCCCTAGCGCAATGAATTTCAATTTTACCCCAATTTATAACTAGCCATGACTAGGTCATAATATAACCAATAAGCAATTTTGTCCCACGTGACTCCCCTCATCTAGAACCTAAATATAAATCACCCCATGCACTCGGGGCGTCGATTTGAATTTTAACCCAAGCTATGACTTCTTATGACTGTCTGATGACTATACACAGGAAGCATTTTTTTATTTTCCTCGCGTGATTCCGTTAATCGGGACCTTTAATTTAATACCTTACACGCCTTAGACACATCTGTTAATATTTTTACGCAATCTATCTCATAGAGCGATCATTATTCTATCTAAACGGGCGTCGCCCAGTCAGTTCAGTTGACAACTGATTAAAAAATCGGAGGAGACAGCCGCCTGCTCTTCCCCCGGCGCTCACCTCTTCCTTTTTGACCATAGCAAATGAAACCGTTTACAGGAGCAGGCGAACGACCAGCAAGAAAGCGCTGCCGTGTGCTTCCCCACCACCCTCTCCCACCTTCTTAGATGATCCACCAGGAGGAAAAGGTACGATAACCCTTTATTATGACCTCACCAGTTGATTATTATTCACAAGCCCAGCCTCTAAATCAGACACCCCGCCCCCAACCACAATACCCCCTTCTCCCCAACAAGCAACCATATGCATCGCGAATGATGCCGTACCCGCAGCTAACCTGAATTGCGAGCCCAAAGCGGCACATGAAACAACCGCCAACTATTTCTGCCTCCTGGCGCACTCATATTTACTCAGAACTGAAAATGGGCTCAAATTCATTGTATACTCAACACTAAAAATGTTCTGAAAATAAAAATGTCCGCAGTATTAAAAATGTATTGAACCTCAATATATACTCAGTACTCAAAATGTACTGAAACTCAATATGTCTCAACCTCAAAATGTACTCAAACCTCAAAATGTACTGAAAACTCAAAATGAACCGAGAACTCACTCAGTCTCAGGCGTATTCAAACCCAGTGGGGCTCAAACTAACTTAAGCTCAAACTCAATATGCCACACTAGCCTCGCGCTCACTCCAACTCAAACTCACGAGTGAGTTTGAGTCCAAATGAGTCTGAGTGAGATTACTCATGAGTGAGTCCGCCGACCTCTGCCCGCTGCGACAGGCACCCAGCTTCTTCGTTGTCATTACTGGTGGGGCATGCCGGCACGGGTATTATCCCGTCCAGTGACAATATTTATCTCCAGGGCATTCTCACCATATTCAAGCGCAAAAAAACCTCCACGGTAGTACCTGCTTGACTGGCGTGCGGTCGTGGTGGGTCATTAACGGTATAGTGTTTTGTTTAGGCGTTTTATCTTTTAGGGCAGGCTGCATCGGGCGTCCCGTCATTATTTAATGAGGTACACAATTTAATTATGTCATTATTTAATGGGGTGCACACATCAAAATATTACTCGGGAGTTTTCTGTGCAGAGGTGATGTTAATGGTACTCAGGCGCAAAGAGTTATAGGGGACGTTAATTAAAAAAAAGCTTTAGCATTCATTAGCATTAATTAGAATGCTAATCTTCCAGTACAGGCAGGTTATTGTTGCTGAGGTTCTAATAAAGAACAATTGGCTGCGTATCTATCTATTCCTTTCGTTCGGCATTTGTTATGTAACTGTTTCGCTTTCCCGCTCCCCTGGCATGCTTTCCCTTTCCGGTCGAGCTCCTCCCAAGGTAAACACGCTGGATGTTTGCTTAAGTCAATTTAAATTTACGGCGCG
Source organism: Haemaphysalis longicornis (assembly GCA_013339765.2). Classification (NCBI taxonomy): domain Eukaryota; kingdom Metazoa; phylum Arthropoda; class Arachnida; order Ixodida; family Ixodidae; genus Haemaphysalis; species Haemaphysalis longicornis. The sequence continues at coordinate 29,578 of JABSTR010000833.1, read as the reverse complement.
TTTCACTGCTCCAGGCCGGGTGCCGCGGGTGCTTTGACTGCAGCGCTGCTGTACGGCGGGGACGCGCGTGAATGAGGCGCCATACGGTAACGTTTATAGGACCGCGTTGCCCATTTCCACGTGTTTGACGCAGAACATAGAACATATCTAGTAGGACTGCCGCCGTTAAAGCATGCATAAATGTTTTATAAAGGAAGACTGCAAATATCCCTTCGTATTGGTTTTCTGCCCTACATTTGCGTAATCTTTGTTCTTGTCCAACAATGTTGAGAAGTATAAATATTTAATAAATAAATAAATAAATTCCACCTGGCTGAGACGCTTACCTTTGGCTTTGGGTATATAAACCAATCGTGAATCTTCTGTTTGTCTTTGGTAGGCTGGCTGAATCAAGTCACAGACAGACTAAAATTTTCGCGTTTAAGCACCCGAAGAAAGACTATCGTCTTTGAAAATTGAACGGTACGGGCTAAGTAAATTCAAGAGGTGCACGCTAAACTTCATCGGGCAACAACGGTTTGCGATCACTCTAGGCTGGAAAAATGTGCCTTGGTTTCGTTGAACCAAGCACGTTTTTGAGTAGCGGTCGGAATGAGCCCATGCTTGTTCGTGCTTGGGTAAGTGTGCCAGTGCCAGGCAGTTAACGACGGGCAATCCTCGCCGTTTAATTGATAGTTTGTACAATCGTTATCTGTGCAAGCGGATAGTAATCTGTGCCTTAGTTTTAGTGATGCTGCATCAAAAAAGGTGAGCATGCAGAAAAAATTAGACATTCCGGATTTTGACTTTCAATGACGTCCAAAGCTACTGCTTGGCTGCATATTTCTTATGCCAATTTCTGGTTTGATCTTGAGTGTTTTTTGTACGCACAAAAAAAAAACTAGCTTGTGTCGTTCGATAGCCCAGGCGACAGAAGTTGTTACCAAGCTCTAAGTTTCGCCAGAGTGCATAGGAACGGAAGATGATATGTGTAGCATAATGGGACAAGAGGAGAGCGAGTGGGTAATGAAACAAACGCCTGTTAAGGACATTTTAGCCAAAATTTATATGAAATGGGTGTGGGCAGGGCATGTAATGAGAACGCTAGATTGGCGTTGGTCATTAAAGGTAACAGAGTTGGTCTCTTGAGAGGGGAAGCGTGGCAGGGGGCGGCAGAGGGTTAGATGGACAGATAAGATCAAGAAGTTTGCGGGGTCAAATTGGTCGCTGTTAGCTCAGGACCAGAATAGTTGGATACCTATGGGAGAGGAATGTGCGGTGCAGTGGGCATAGATAGGCAGATCCTGATGATGTTACGATGATGATGACGACGACGACGACGATGATGACGATGATGATGATGAAGTTCCGCCACCCCAATGGGAGAAAAGTGGGTATGCATTTGGAAAACATTCGGCTACCTTCTGAATTGAGATTCGAAGACTGAGGATACAGGGAAGCTGGTGGCCTTCAAAAGTTGCCACCTGGCTTTTTGTTAGGACTGTCCATTGTATCGGAAGATCGAGCAGTGAAACCCGTTGAGCGCACGCCGTCTCTCTCAACGTGGAGAACACCTGCACGTCGGAGCTTACGTCATCAAGAAGGAGCTAATCTCCCACGCGAACTCTTCCCTTTCGTTCACACTTCTTTACCAAGTATTTTCCTATTCTCCATTTTGTTGCACCACGTTTTCAGCTACGCCATGCAACCCCCTAACAAGAAAAACCAAAGAAAATGCTGAGCACCAGAATGCGGCGATAGCGCGGTCGGATGGACGCTGATATAACGCGAGGTACGCAGGTTTGATTCCGACCACGGGATGCGTTTTTTTTTCTGGAGGCGCGCACTCCCCCCACATGATCAACGGCTCCTTGCCTCCTTGTGAGTGATATTCCCACTTCCTGGCTTGGCATTTTCGTGCTCTCTACTTTAATGAGCGGAGTTTTGAGTGACGACAAGCACGGATAAAACACAAGCTCGAACAGCTCCGCAAGTAAAAATATTCGACCTCTACATTCGTGCGCGGAGTGAACCTATCACATTAATTGGCGTATGAACCTCTTTGGATTCCTGGTGATAACTTTCATAACTGTACCTCCTAAACCATATTCCTGGCAGCTTTTCTTTTATCACCATGATATGGTACTGTCTACTCAGTTTGGGCTTCTGCTTTAGTGATGCGTGTACACAATCTGTGGCGTAGATGTGAAGCCGAAGGGAGTTTTGTAATATGAGTTCTGTAAAGGAATGGAGCACCAACGTACTCAAGGTAGTGGACACCAGATCTTTTTCCGACGTAGGAGTAACCCGCATGGCACAAATAGTGATACACACCTCATTATAAAGTAGATGGTAAAAATGCATACCGGTCTTACCTTACACTGAGTTCCATCCCCATAGACCCAAGAGCATCCTCAAAAATTCACGTGGTGGCAGTTCACAAGATATTGGTGGCCCTAAAATGTGAAAAGTATTGTTGCCAGTAAGTTACAGTTTAGCATTATATTAACATTCAAAACTGTTTGATGGTTTCTGAATCATTTTAAAATTTCCGGTGCTATTCTGTTTTGAATCTTTACAATGTGTGTACTTTGTCCTCGTTCAGTCTTAAATTGTTGCTTATTCATGCGATAGGCATGGCTATAGTGGTGGTCAGGTTGTCCTTAAGAGCTGCGGGATGACTAATTTCTCAGCGGTTAGATTTTGCTTCTGTATTTGCCGTTTTTCAATCAAAGCAATGGAGCATGAAAGTTAGCCGTCGATCTGAAGCAGGGGCTAATGGGGCGGAGATGAATGACTGCGAGATCTGGTGGTAGTAAATAGAACTCTGTGGGAATGTGGTCAAGTGCTTCCTCATCGTAACCTCTGGTAGCGCGCGCTTCTTATGCATAGTTGGCAGCAATGTTTATGGAGAATGGTATAGTAAAGAAATCTCAGATGCAGCCGTAAAGAACGCCAAATGGGCCAACATAGGCGGGCCAGCGTTGCTTAATACACTGGTCTTATCTCTCTCGTTGACCTGTGTTCTCATTATTAATAGAAAAAGGTTCGGATTTAAAATTTTCTGAAAGCTTTCTGAAGAAAAGCAGGTGGCTTTGATTAAAGAAGTGAAGGGCAGTTTAATAATTTTGTAATGTATTGCGGCATTTGTGGGCCTGCCAGGCATCAGGGATGATCCTCAGTACCTTTTATTTCAGGAACACGGGCGTTGTATTTGTTTTTTCGCACACTTGATTTAGTAGGGAAAACGAAGTCGGCGTGTCGCTGTTGAATGAAGACCATGCTCTGGTCATTTGCGGAGGTACACCTACGCAATTACTAGCTAATTTTGTTCAAGAAATGGTGTAATCAATGATAGTGTTAGTTGCTTTTAAGGTTTGAACAGTGGCCAAGTGGCAGCTGGTGTACTGTATCTCCAATTCACTACTAGTACAACCCTGCACTCGGCACTTGTTACGGATATACGTTACTTTAGACGTGGCAGCCAAGAATGTCGTGTTTTTTTTATTTTGTATGCATATAGATTCCTTAAAGTCCCTTGTGAGTTTTACAAAGGGCGGATGTGCGGCGTTCCATTCGAAAGTACGGAATATTTTGTCGCAAGAACTGAACAATGAAGCCAGAGATGCTGCACACGAGTTCAGCCGAAAGCGAAACTGAAATCAAGAAACCGAAAGTACATGCGAAACGTAACGACAAACAGCATGTTAATCGAGGAGGACAAGGCACAAGCAAAACAGGCTTAAAAACCAAAATAAACGCAATGAGCACACTCCAATTCTCCAAAAAAGAGAAAGAAAATACATTTTGTACTACTACTGGCACAAGATTTATTCTGACTTTTTGTCGCTTGCCGACTGTTAACACAACTTGCAAAGAAAAAAAATTCTCGGGGCGCTCATGTTTCCTTAGATACTCTGGTAGTTAAAGCTTGAAAAAATTTATCAAAGTATTTTTTACAACTTCCTGTATTCAGGCTTCTTTGGTAGTGTTTGTGCATTCAAATGTTTCTGCGGTTCCATGGATGGTATTCTTTACTGTTGCATCTTATTTACTTTCCTGTAATAGTTTGTTTTCCGCGCTTTTGGAGCGAATTTATTTCGATGAAAAAGTTGACAACAGCCACCACAAGTTCTACAACTGAAAAGTCTGCATGGTTTAGGGTTCCGTATTCTACTCCCATGCCATAAAATTTGTGTGTGACGCGGCTCCCCCTATTCTAACTTTCGTTGCGTGGCTGTCAGCGTGCGGAGGATGCGTAGTCATCTACATCCGAGCACAGCGCTGATATTTCTTGAACCATGAGCTCCGGTGAAGTGGCAATTGCTGCGCTCCCACGCCATGGAAATATTCAGGGAAACGAAGACCAGAATCGTGACTTTATACGGCCGACTCGGGCTGCCCCACACAAGATTTTAAAGTTTTTACAAGGCGACGGGAAGAAAAAAATGCGTCGCGTTGAAAGGCGCGAACCAAATACCCCACGCCTGAGCCGTGATCTTCTGGAGCACCTAAGCAACGAAGAGAAGGCTGGCCGCCACCAAGTTGGTGAGAAGAGGCGGCACTGCCTCATGGTGAATCGACGGAACAATAAGCTCAAGCTGAAGCGCCGCCCACTTTTGCACGGGTTCGCGGACTAAGACATTCGCTTTCCACTGCGGAAGAGTCACTCATTTAACGAGAGAGGTGGTGTTGCGGGCGGTTACGAGGAAAGTGCTGCCAAGGCCAGGTCGGGCTCAAGCTCAGCGACCTCCCAATCCGATTTACGTGGCCAGGGCGCTGGCCTTCGGATAGGTCTCGACCGGCTGATACAGGCGCTTCCCTTTAATAGAGAAAGTCGCATGAGACGTTTGTGTAATATACCGTAGTGTCCGCGGTTTCGCCGCTTTGGCTAAGCCGACACCTTGGGCTCGTGCGCGAACGCTGTGGGGCGCGGTAGCACCCACGCGGATGCTGAACATATGGCGCCACGGAGGCCAAGGAAGTCACGAAAGGGGAACCGGTGACCTGAGCACGCCTGGCGTGAGCTCCACCAGGGCCGGTGCCTGGTATTATGGGTTGGCCGCTGGAGAATGTTTTTGGAACCTTCGCGCTGTAATGTGATCCTCAGCTCAGAACCATCTTTCCAAATAACATAATTTTCTTTTTTGGTTCGCCGATTTCTTCGATTTCGCCAAGCTTCGGAGATCATTGCCTTACAGGAATTAGATGGGACCTCAATTTTGTTCGTTTTTTCATTTATTTCAACATCACTTCTATTGTCATCTCGTGTATTCAGTTGCGTAACGCAATAACGTTACATTCAGCAATCGCGTTTTGTTTGCGTCTTCACTTAGTGAAATCTCGCGTTGCACTATAAGAACCTCACAAAAGCTAATGCTGAGTTTGTACCTGTGTTCAAAATTCTTTTCTCCTTTAGCTTTTTTGGTTATCTATCTTCACTGAATGGAGTGGTTTATACTTTGTTCAAATTGATTCAATAGAGCTACCAACATCAGCGAACATCAATTAGAAGGTCAGCGGTCGCTAAATTCCGGGATTACACAGAAAATGAAGCAATCAGATCTTTCACTGTGCGTGATTATATATGTGGTTGCCACTAAAATCAAGGAGTGTACGTTACTGTTGCTATGTTTCGGACGGTTCTGTACAACACGCAAAGTCAGAGGTGGAACAGCTTGCGGTATACGTCGCATTTCCACCATAAACGGGTTGGTCCCCAAGCAACCTAAAGAGAAAACCTTTCGCACTTATGTCAAATAAACAGCATATAGCAGACGTACCAAGCATTGAATATAAGGCGTACTCTTCCTAATACACAGAAATTCTCATTGTCTAATCATTATCAAAAAGTGCGGCACAGTGCGATCCCCAGGAGCAATCAAGAGAACAAGAAGGCAGGAATCAAACGCAAGAATAATGGTGGGGAGCCGTGGTGCGAGAAGTTAAAGTAAACGAATTTGGAGAACTTCGGAGAAGACGGATGCAGCAAAGGGTTGTGCGTCGGCATCTCGATAGCGAATGGTAGTGGCTGAAAGCGAGTGTGGCGCGAGTGAAAAGCGTTTTGCTGGCAACGATGTAGAAATCGGCAAATAAATTGCTTTCTGTACCACTCACAAATAGTTCCCCCCAGTCTCCCCCCCCTTCCCGGGGCGATCTTCAGGATCATTGCAAAATATTCCTGACGCTTACTGCTGCTTAGATAATTCAGCGAAGAATCTGGTGCTTCTGCAAATGCGAGTACCTCACGAGTTCCCGTGCCCTAGAGAGAATGTTGTAAAGATTAAAAATTGGCATTTATTCGTAGATGGCTGATTTTATGACGTTTTAGCAAGCAGAAACAACAAAAATTAAGCAAAATATGAAGAAACGTTGGTGTAAATAGAGAGAAAAAATTCTTCGGTGGATTCTAGGGCGTCTATGTGGCTTAAGTGCGAAAGCATTATGTATTCGTTGGCTATCCGTATGGGCTTTGAAACTGTTTTAATACGTGATCTTTGAGGCGGTACCCTTGACGTTTATCCAGAATTGTGGAGTTAAGCTTTCGCCACCTTATCGGACACCTCCTGCGATTCGGTCTTGTTGGCATACTTGTGCTGTGTAACGTACTCCTCGGACGCTGAAATTGCCATCTACACGATATTAAATCATGTTCGATCCCGATATATACGGTGATTCCCTCTTAGAGCCCCGACGGACACCAGGGAAATTGACGACTCCTCCTGGCATGCCAGGTTCAAAATGGAGCCACGAAAAGGATGCGCTCGGGGGCGACGTGGGGTTCGGATGGCGTTTGCGCACTCCAGAAACCTTGACACATGAAAAGGAAGCAGCGTTGGCGTTGCAATATCGCACATGTTGCAACCCAAACACCGGGGTTTGATTCACACCGAGGCAGGGCTGTAGCAATTTTTGTTTTCGAAATCATTCATTTACTTCTTTACAAGAACCTCAGTGACCACTCCGCGTCCATCTGAAGTTTTGCAAAGTATTTTTACTATTTTGATGGTTGACCATTTTGGTACTATCCATCGTAAAACAACGGCACGCCATTGAGATTATCGGCCACCCTTTAGTTAGGAGCTTTCATTAAATTGGCTGTGCGATAGCAGCTGAAAAAAAACAGCAACAACAGGTTGAAGCATTGCACCCATGCACGCCGTACTGATGGTGAATCAGAGAAGCTGCAATGAGCGGCTGGTGTTTATCCGTGTTTCCGCCTTTCTTGTTATACGTTGCGCGTTTGTGGTGTTTGCTTTTGTTCCCGTTTCTGCTAGCGGCGTCCTGATTGTAAGCTGCCTGGTTCTTGGGAGTACATATTGAGTACCTGGTAGTGCTTGGGAGTGCGCGGCCTAACCATTTCGAAGCAAGGTGCGGCGGGTGTTTTGTCACGTTTGCGATGTTCCGTCAGCCCCGCCACGCCCACAATTCGTCGTGGTAGCTTCAGCGAAAAAAGGTTTCAGCAAAGTTGCGTAAAAAGTTTAACTAAGAAATACGTCACGGCAGGTGCGCTCTCCTGTGTGACAGGCTGTTTTTTGGTACCTATGATGCGGCGTTCCCACTTACCCGGGTAATTAGGTGTGAGAGTGCAGATACGTAATACAGACGCCCAGCCACAATCTCGCCCCTCATAGTTAACTCCTCTCAACACTCGTGTTTTTCGGACGTGCGCATGGGTTTGCACTGGATTATTTTGTGCGTAGATGGTACGACCAGATTTTCGTTAGGCCTATCCTTATAAACTTTTAATTTAAGACCACATCAATGAAAGGCTAGATGGAAGTTAACAGGACAAAAGAAGATGTCCCTTGAACAGGCATAAGCGACCCGAAAACAAAATAATAACTATAAAAATAGGAAAAATAAGAATAAGAATGAATAAAAAAGAATACGAATAAGAACACAAAACAATAATAATAAGAAACTAGTCAATAACTAGGAACGGAAAAACCCTTTGACAATAATAAATCTAACAGAACTCACCTTCGGCTTCGGTTTAGGACTTGAAGGGCAGCTGTAAGTGCAGGATATATTATAAACTGTAATAAAAAACTCTACATAAAAAAAGAATTCCACGTTTGGATGAAAATTTTATATTTGCTTGTGATTGACTGATTGTCGTGTTTAATGCACCCAAGCTACACCTAGGCTATGAGGCGCGCCGTCATGGAGTGTTCCTCTGGAATATTTCGACCAAATGGGCATACCTAAATATATGGGAATAGTGGTTATTTGTATGAGTGAGTGAAAACATTTTTAAGTGTTCATTAAAACGAGCCCGTTTTACATCATTGAGGGCACTTTATTTTGAAAGATGCGACGGCCGTAGAGAAACCCCAAATAAAAATAATGAATTTCTTTCCTTCAAGCCAATGTCTGCTAAATGCGCCTGTCATTCCCGTGGTGTTAACAGCAGAGACTAGGCAGTCATAAGAATTGGCACTGAAGTGCAAAATATTTTTATTGCAGACGAAGGTCTTAGAATCTCATAGCCGAGTTGGTGAGCAAACCACGCGCCCGCCCTCTTGGCCCAAGAGCAGCCTCAATGTCATATACTGCAGCATACGGAGGACACAGAGCCAGGTTTAAAAGTAAACACCTATTATTTCTTGGTAGATTTCTGTTCAACGGCATACGTACGTCATTCGAATAAATTCTTAATGTATCACATCGAAGGTCTCCGGATATTTCAAGGTAGAGAATTCATCCCAACTCCCCAGGTATAGTTTAATGTTACCGACTAATGGGAAACGGTAGATTGTGGGGGATCGTTTTATTGTTGCAGTCTTTCCGTAGTGACTACTTTGACCGCGTGAGTGAGGGGCTCCTACATCTTTCATTTTGATAGAAATTAAGGCTCATTTCTCCTACTTGTACTTTGTTTCTGTACAGCCCAATTATTTTGGCCTCTAATGTGGCGAAATAGCCAAGCAACATAATTCACCTTCTCACAAAAGTACCTTGCAGTGGCGTCATTCTAAATTTTTTAAATATATTGCTGTCAATAAACCAAAGGAAGTGTTTCAAGTCTTAATTTCGGTGTTTTGACCTCCATGAGCGAAATATTACTAATCCTCACATCCCGAATTCAGTGCAATCGTTATTCATGTCCATCCCTATTCCCTAGCCTAAAACATAAAAATGCTGCTTTTTTGTACATGAAATACGGTATTTGCCCTTACACCCCCAACTTCTAATTCTTGCTGTAGGTAGTCTTGAGTTCATTGCTCAGAAAGGATGGAATTTGACAAAAAATATCACTTTTTAAATGTCGACACAATAAAAAAAATGCTAACGAGTTAAGCTGCAGAAACGAGTGCTTAATACCGGTTTCCCCCATCGGGAAGTGGGAAATATAAATCGTCACGGATCCAATGTTCTTATTGTAGTAATCGTTACAGCAAGTTGACGCAGCTGTCTGGGAAAGTATTTCTGGGACAGAAAATGTAGAAGTTTGCGGCTTCATATGTCACAAAAATATTCGTTCATTGACATCCTCCTTAGCTTTGGAAATGAAAGATTTGAAATAAAAACTGTGGTTTATTCCTCTGCCATACGAATCAGTAAAACACGCAAGTGGAATTTGCAGCGAAATGTGCAGCTGAGCATGACTTGCGGGTCGGTGGCAGTCTTGTGGGTGTACTTGGCGCACGATGTCAGGCTGGCGGGTAGCTTTGGCGTAGGTGTACTGGCGTCATATCCGCGACGAGTATAACGTCAGTGAAATCTTGGGGTATCGTGGCATAAAATACTATCGTGTTAAAATATAAAACCACAAAGCGAACAACCCTGAGTATAACGTACTCTTTAGTTCTAAAGCATGCTTCCCCGAAAGAAGACCCTGTGTGCAGGGGTGCACCCTTTACAAGCCGCTTGCTTCGTTGTACTGGCGTAACTTTCGTGACGGATATGACGTCAGTGAAATCTTCGGGCATCCAGGAGTAAACTACTTTCATGTTAAATGTTAACACGGTAGAGTGCTGTTACTGGTGAGAAGCAAATATAAACAAATGTAATGTTTTTTCTGTGATATAACGGGTTGTGACCGTAAGCAGTTCATTTTAATCGTTTGTATGGAGTGGTTTACACTTATTTAGGTTATAATAATCATCAACAGCAGTCTGGCATCTTTAAGTGGCTGCTTCGGGCAATATTCCCAAGATATGCGTCGTTTGGGTTGTCTTTTTTTTTAAAGCGAATAAGTTCTTGATCTACAAGTATGCTAGACTAACTGAACGACGTGGCACTCTCAACTTTTGTATTAGAGGGCGCCTGAAATGGTAGTTTATAAGCACCAATTTAAAACATTGAGACAGAAGGGAAACTGTATTGAAAAGAATGTGAGTTACAAACAATATACTCTCGCTGATACAGTGTCACAAAATCTTTTGATAACGCAAGGGTGAAGATTTGGTCATACAGAAAAAGGATATACAATGCGAAACATACAGAGATTAAAGGGTGAAAAAATATTATAACGGAATTGGCTACATAAATAGGCTATAGCGTAACTTAAGTTCCCACACAAGAGGCCGCTGTTTCGCAAAGAAATTATATTTTCAAAAGGGGATGTAGGTGGCTGGTAAGGGGTAAGACAGATCAATCCCCGAGAAACGCTATGATAATAATGGGTCGTGCAAAGCTTACGACGATTTTGAAGGTGGATGCTAAAGTGAATTTAGCAAGCTCCTGTTTTTGCCTGAACTGCGTAGACTCGCTCAAAGAAACACACTTGTTATCGTTTATCTGGTAGATAAGCGGTATTTATTTATAAAAATCTAAATAGGAAAGCTACCATGCGCCTTCTGCGGCGGCCGCCCCAACTAATACAGGGACGTCTATACAAGGCGCTACGTGATTGGACGATGTTCACGGATAGAATTCAAACCAGTTCAGTTTAGGTTATATGAAACAACATTCTTGGCATCCGAAGGTTTTGTTGGCTTGGCATTCGAGATATCTCAGTAATCGGCATATCGCGCTTCTACCATGTTGTTGAAAGTAAAATGAGTCAGATAAGCCTGCCAGCACGGCTTGGAATCACTGCAATCAGTAGCCGATGCGTACGCAATGAATGAATGTCCCCCGTGTTATCGCAGACGCTCCAGTGCGATGTGCTTTTCCCCAATCTCTGGAGCTTGCCTGGCTTGTGCCTGAATCGTAAGAGGCGCATTCGTACCAGTCGAAGGGTCGGCCGATTCGGGACTGTTCCGCAAGCAGTGCGTGCTCATGACAACATTAAGCGAACGAGAACTCGCCAGCGCCTCTGTGTCAGTCGGCGCGCGTTGTGCGAATTCGCTCAAGGAGCAATGAACGTTACTCCGGAAAATGGTGAATTCATTAGAAATACATCGGTCAAAAACAAATAAATAAACTTTAAAATATGCGCTATCGAAGATTCGAAGTTGCCATTTGAGACACAGTGCACCTACCGCTCCAGAACACTCGGGCAGCGTTAGGCATCATCACAGCTCGCGGTGGTTTAGAAGTACAAGAGGGCGTTCTCTGACAATCAGTCGAGATTCCCAATGTGGTTTACAGATTGTTGGATTGATCGCTACTGTCTTTGACTATAGTAAGAAATATCTTGCCAATCCATCTTACGATTGAGAAGGAGGCAGAAACGTAAAAGATTATAAAAGAAGATAAGCTTTTTTTTGAGAAGGTGTGGCATTTCATAGAAATAATATAATAAATAAGACAGACAAGTAGGAAAGGCCCCTAACAAATTTTTTGCTTTCCCCTACAACAGGGAACTTTCAGTGGAAGAGGAATATTAATTTCACATTTTCACGAATGGGTCTAAATCAAATGACAAAGTATGTGCGGCTTTTCTGGTTATAAAAAATTTAAGTATCTTATATTTTTGTCAATATAGTTTACCCAAATTTTGCGACAACTTTAATGCGGAAATGGTAGCACTAACCAAGGCAATAGAGTATATAAGTTCCAAGGAATGTAAAAAGGTACAAATAATAACAGAGAGACTTTCAGCATTACAGGTCATTAGCAATCCTTATAATGAAAATCTCATGGTTTGGGAAGTTAAAAACAAATAAAAAGCAATAAGGGTAAGATAATAATCCAACTGGTACACATAAAGGGTCATTCAGGCAATCCGGGAAACGAATTAGCTGACGATTTCGCAAAAACAGCAGCAGAGCAAGGAGAAAAATTTACAACATGATGACAAAGCATTTCATTAAAAGACAAATATTTTGCAGAGGCTTTAGACAGGTGGCAAAAAATTGGTTAAGAAGGGTTCAAGCACTCAGGCGCACCAATAGGTAGCCAGCGATAAAAATATCCCAAGTCACTTCCCAAGAAATCATTTTGTATCACAGGCAGTGATGGGCCATGGGAGGTTCCCACACTATTCGTATAGGTTTGGGCTTAGAGATGATAAGATATGCAGTTGTAAAAAAGAAGCAAACAGTTTTGACCATTGCTTAGGAACCATTACTTAGACGGCTGTCCAAAGACGAAATCCCTTAGAGGTAAATCCAAGAAGAAACTAAGGCTATAGTTATCCAAAAAAACAAGAAATAATAACAGATGAAACGCTAACGGAGTTCCTAGCACAAATAGTAGAGGAGAATAATAAAATAATATACTTGAAGAGGAATAGGTTAATGGGTATTCCGCCGTCCTCAATTGATTTCACCCCTGAGGGAAAGGAACGGTTCACTGCCGCACAAGAGCAGTAGACCACCCAGGGGTCAACATGGCAAACTTATATCTATCAATCAAGGTGGGTATAAAACTGGAAGGATCACCGAAAGAAGGCCAATCCACACTTGAAAAAAATATCATCAAATAAATGAAACCACAGACTCCTGAGGCGGCTGGCAAACATTTTGCCAGTGGCGGTCTCATAGAGGGTCAGGAAGTTGGAGAAAAAAGACAAGGAGAAAATAGGAATAAGCCTCTATCGCATTGGTCATCAACCTCAAGACTTCGACTAAGTATGGAGCCACCAGCACGATAGAGGTAGGGGTGGTGGTTTTTCATTATTCCTTCTCGATGTAGAGGTGGACTTTCGCAGTAGCACAGCTATAGGCTGTCAATACCGAAGAAGGTACAACAAATGCTCCAATTCGAGTGTGCGCTACAATGCCCAGAGACCCCGGGGGTTACTCAAAAAAAGAAAAAATGAAAGAAGGTAACTGCAAAAGCACAGAGTCGGTCTGAGGTGGTGACCCCATGGCACAGCTACGCGGGAAGGTGCATTTCGTGGCAAGAGGTGGACAAACACCCTCCCCCGTGGGAGGCATGTTCAAGAAGAGCACGGAATTGTGTTAGAGTAGTGGGATATATATTATAAACAGGGTGGGCAGGGATTTAAACGGGAATATCAACCAGCTGGGCTGGTCACTAAGGGGGGCACAATAACAATTGTGGAGCTATTGGTGTGTTTTAGTGCTCTAATAACAAAAATAGAAGACCAAGGGAACAGATGCACAAAGGAAATTAGGAAGGGTAAAAAAGGGGACGGGAAAAAAACTATTGTAAAAGAGTGCAACTATATATGTACAGTAAGGTTAAGGAACCGATGAAGAGGTTAGAGTGGCCGCGCCCGCTTCAAAATATCTGAGATTAGGGGTGATATAATCGCGTAACGGGGTGCACGAGATCATAGGTTACTGATAATGAGCAATAAACAGGATGTAAGAGCAATATTGTAAAGTAATGTAGAAAGTACAAATTATAAAGGGAGTATAAGTTGGAGGAGTAGCGGAAGCCTAACAAATGTTCGTAAAAAACGAGTTTCAACCACAATCAAGATAGCTCAGGTGGGGACATCAGTAACAGAAACAAGGTGAAACCACGATTAAGATAGTTCAGGTTAGAACATCAGTGACAGCAAGGACTAATATGAAGTAAAGGTTGAGGAAAAAATACGGGGAATGGGGGTTGGGGGAAGTAATCAGTTTTTTAGTTTTACAGAAGGTCTACCAAAGCACAAGTGACAGCCGGACCGAGGAAATTGCAGATGGGATCACGGCAGAGAACTGAAACTGAAAAAGGATCAACTGATCAAGAGGAGTCAACATTGAGCATGAGGAAGCATCATCGAGGAAGCACCATCAAGGAAGCACTTAAACTGCATACATGTTTGCATATCAAGATCACATGTATGAAGAGCGACATGTGTATTCATACCGAGCTTTAACATATTAGTTAAAAAAAATACCGCTGATTGCCTCCCCGTTCTTGGCTCGGTTTCGCGTGATAGATATCTCTTTTTTCTTCTTTCTTTCTTCTTTTCCTGTCTCGTTAAAACTATTTTTTATTTCGGTCCAGTTTATTTTTAATTGGCGTCACCCGTGATACGTATGTGCGACGGGTTGGGCTTTTTTTATTATATAGACCTTTATGTTGTCTGTCTGTCTGTATGTCTTGACGGTTTGCCCAAGGAGAGGACCACCAAATTGCGCAGCACAAGGATGTGATTCGTTGGCGTCGACCCAAACGGCCATAAAATAAGCGCCACTTCGCCTGAGCATCATTCCTAGAAAATGTGGTGTTCAAATAATGCGTTGGAGCTACAATATGCTCGCGGATGTACGATTTAAGGTTTATTTGCGTCATGAGAGATTACGGTCTTTGAATGTGCATCAGATGCACCTTCATCTGATGTGTGAATCGCTAATGACAAAACAATTGGTGTACACGTGAACAAATCCGCATTGATACGTGATGGTCTGCTTCGAGGAATTCTGAAGGTACAACAGTACGCGGAAATATAAGCTTGTTCTATTGTCGAATCTAGCAGTGCCTGCTCACAAAAATGCTAGTTTGTTCAAGAGACGCGGGAGACGTTGGTGAAGGGATGACGCAAGAGCAACAGCACCATCTCACGATGGGAACCCATTGCTGCTGACCGCGAAACAGGAATGGCAGGAACGTTGCTATACGAGTAGCTGAAAACAGGTGAGATAACTTTTAAACTAATTGAATTATGGCTTGATCTGAAGTTTTATCGCATCCCCTTGCAAAAAACGTTCTTCTGACCTCTTCAGAAAAGTGAAAGTGAAAGAGCCAAAAACTGAAACAAATCCATCCCGCCGCTGGCGTTGGAGCGGAAACTCTGCCTTAAAAGACTGCGAAAAGCAAACAAAAATTTAGTCCGCTTCCACCTTGCGAATAAGGATGACTCGTGGTGCTGGCGGCAATCCACCGAGTGCCCGAAACAGAACACGCTTTTTTCTAATTCGCGATTGGGCATACTTCCTAGCTAATTACCCTGGAAAGACTCAACCTTTATTCTGACGGGAAAACACGGGGCTGTTTTCCACCTGCGTCATTAGCATCTTACGTTTGTGTAACACGCCAACCCAATCCGCTCGACCACTGAGGACCCCAGGCAAATCGCAGTTGGACATTTGACGTCAAAGTATAGACCTCCTGGCAGCCCAACGGACTTCTTATCAGTTAAATCAAGAAACCTATAGGAGCGCGTGAAGACCCCCCTCTTTGTCAGCTATCACCCCGTGCACGCATAAACTGACAAGCCTTTATGCCCACGTGCTTCGGCGTGAAAGGCACCTGCCAAGAGGTCGGTATCAGAGCCGTTCGCGCTTAACAAGACTTATTGGCTCATGCTGTGAGCGTCCCAAGCGAGAATGATGCTGTTCATACGGGAGTGATTCGCAGCTACTTTGCGAGCTAGAACTCGCAGCGTGAATGGCGGCAGCAGCGGGTTTTTCTTTTATTTTAACCCTCTTCTCGCATCTGTTGGGGCAGACGCTACTTCAATGCTAGTTATTGTTCCTGTGAGTGGAGGACCTGCGTCCATCCCATAGCGAATTAAAACCTGGAAAGACTAAAATTTTATCATAGCGGACAAATATGTGACTGGGCGTTTTTCTCTTCCGTCATAGGCATCATGCTGGCTGTGTAAAAACCTGACGAAACTGAAACCGCTTGACTAAGGTAAAGAGCTGACAGGTAAGATTGAGCTGGGAGACTTCCACGTTTTAATCTACCGCCAGCACAACGGGAATTTAATCGGTAGAGGCAGGACGCTAAGCTGTGCGTGCGCGCCCCGTTCTTGCACCCCCAACCCGAGCACGCATAAACAGCCACCCGGTGATTTGTGCATGCTTAGGCGTGAAATACACCGGTGGAAATGTCGCTAGGAAACCCTGCAAGCTAAGGAAAATATGGGCTCACGCGGTCGTTTCACATCGTCTAAAGCGGTGCCACCATCATAGGACGATAGCGCGTGTGGTGAAAGAAGCATCCGTGGTGGCCAGGGGTATGAAACGTGAAAGAGTCGTCAGATGTTGCAAGCAGGAGCGCTGGAGCGTCGCCGTGTAAAGCGGTTTCACCGAAATGATGGTGGTGGGGGTAGACATATACTTCTCCGTAAAAAGCAAACCCATATCACCGCTTGTGTCACAGATATCCAAACATGTGATTGTCTTGCCTAGTGCGTGGGAAGCCAGCGTTACAGTGTTGCACAGTGTAAAGGTGACCCCAAAGCTTGGCCTTGTTGTGACCTGACCCCAGTGAATCCAATCGTGCCCCTGCGTGGGGGCGACTCCGAACGGTCCTGCATTGATTTACACTGTCAAAAACGCTAATTACCGCCGTGTACGAACTGATTGTGGCCGAAAACCGCGGCCCAAAAGCCATCAACACGTGCTCGACAAAATAAAAAGCGAAAAGAGAAGATTTCAAACAGAAAAAAATTATGTATTTCTGTTTTGCTCAAACGATATACGTAGTAACCACATGGTTACGTAAAATGAATATAATTGCTGATATAATTGCATATATTTGCTGAAATACTAAAATATGGTACGCGCTGTGCCCACCACACATACTTCGCTGCTCGGCCATATTTACTCAGTAGAAGGACCAATAATATTTTGCATTGACTGATTGCCACTGCAAGCTTTACCACTTGAAAAAAAACCTATGCACAATTATAGGCAGTCAGCGGATGTTTTATTCCAGTACCAGTCAAAACATTGTAAAGAATCCATGCTATACGAAATTACCAGAATCCTATTGCTGCCTGCACGAGGAATGAATTTTCATCTGTCGCCCTCATGCCTAGCTGTTTTTATTCAATTTTATTGTTGGAAATGTGAGAGCGATACAGCAGAAACGGTTGCGGTGTCATAATGTGGAAGTCATGTTGAGCGGGAGCTTCCCAGTACAACAAACAGGAACCGGCTATTCCAGTGTGCGATAGTTGTCCCACCAATCTGCGTGCGTTCAGTGCTGTTAACGTGAATGCCTTCTCGGTGGGTGTGTGTCGTTATTTTGTGGCTGCGGTCAGGTCGCCAACGAACCACGTTCGGTCAAACAAGTCACAGCTGGAGCCCAAATGGACAATAAAAATGCCTGTATGCAACCTGTCGTAGGTGCGCTTGAAGTTTTTTAAATTGGTATATCGGTGCCAAGTGGGCTTTGCGGTGTAATTCGCAGTGATTGGTGACGTCAGTTCTTATCCATTTTCCTGCCGTCTCGTGAGCATACTTGCTATTCCTGGGCCCAAATAAATGCTGATGATTGGCTTTTTCGCTTCGTAGCAAGCCTAATTGTAATAAAAAACGCGCGGAACCGCACAACTGTGCTACTAAAAACAATTTTTAAACCAAAGAGTTGCAGCTGTGGTGGCGATTTCGGTGTTCCTCGGCGTCCGCAAACCTACGAATGACGCAGAAGAAACACCTCCCTTACAAACGCGCTTGGCAGCACCACGCAGAAAACCTAAGTAGCGATGGGTATCGCGATGTGAGCCCGACATCATGCAACCGTATGAATCCAGTTGGCATTGCCACGCAAGTAGACCAACCTTGTGGTCCGGAGGCCATTCTATGGATCCTTCGAACTTGCTTGGAAGTCAGTGAAATTTATGTCTTCAGCAGACTTTATATTCGCCAAAATACTGGGGCCCACCAGTTTTTGTTTAGTACAGTTATTCAGCTATTGCATGGGTCCTTTCCTGTTGAACATGCTATTTGTGTCTATGAATCCTACCATGAAACCGCTGCGTGAGTACTGCTGCCATTTTTTGAAAGACTTATGATCTGATGTTATCAACTCTAGAAGCGACTCATAGTCGCTGCCATACGGAATGGCTTGGAGCCAGCTACCATTCACTTTTGCAAAAAGTTTGCAAAAATGTTATAACTGTGGATGAATTTACTGTGGGCCCTAAAAATCGAGGATGCCTTTTTACTTTTTCACGTTAGCTAACGCATCCTACTTTTATTGGCTAAATTATTTTTTGTGTGTGTGCTCGTATGTGATAATGACGAGGTCGTTTATTTTGTTATTATAAATTCCAAGAAGTCTAGCCTCGCAAAGCCACGTAGGCTTGAGTGGCATTGCCTGGAGGTTATCAGAAACAAAAGACAGTAAACAAATTTATAGAAAAATAACAAAAAATAAAACAACATATTCGGTCAAGTGATGTTTGCATAACCATAACTGGCAAATACACATTGTGGGGGATGTCGTCAGTCGTTTAATATGTATTTCTCAAACATTTGCCTGGTTTGTAACTATAACGCTTGCTGGAAATATTGTCACGGACATGGCTGAACGCATACAGAACGTAGTAAAATCTCGTCCTACGCCCGTACATTGTATTGCAACCGGGAATCTCAAGTAAGACTCTGTCATGAAGTGCCGCGAGTGCGGGAAAACAAAAATCCCCGCACCTCCCCGAGGGGGATTGTGAGGATGCAGAAATGTATTGGGTGCACCGATGAGTGTGATGCGATGAATGGCGAAGAGAGAGGCGAGAGTGTGAGCGTAATCATTTATTTTTTTCTTTTCCCACACCCGTCATTTCCGCTTCGTTATAGAGAAGCGTCTTTGAGACCGCGTTGAACGCAACCGCCAACTGCAGAGGATCGTTCACGTCAAAGTCGTCGGGAATCGTTTCGAACTCACCGTCAGCATTATCGACGTCGTCTTCCTGCGGTTCCTCTCGTTCGCCGCCGTCATCGAAGTGATCGAGCCGACTCCAATCGACTCAAACGTTGATGGCACGATACAGCGGGGTGTGTTCCAGGTGCTTGAGCCAAGCCAGGATGTTGCCGCGCTTTACCAACCCGCGCTTGTACGTTGCCGGACTCATCAGCCTCCGCTTGATGTGAACGTCGAACGCAACGTCCTCGGGTACCATGCGAGGAAGGCACCGCACAACCTTCGATACGTCGATGGGCACGTTCACCGCCTGTCCCTTGATTCCAAACTGCCCGTTGCCTCGAGTCAGCCGCCTGATGCTTATGAAGGGGAGTCGAGGCGCGATGAGCCGCTCTTCGACCGGGTTCACATCGGGAAGATGCGCCGGCCGAGGAGGATAACGGTAGCCAAAAAGTCACGCAGCTCCCCTCTTCGCAGCTTTGTCTTCTTCTCCTTCTTCTTCTTCAGCTGTTCCCCTACGGGAAGATGACGATGGTGGTTGAACGCGTAGCTATCTCGTGATAGATTGTTTGGTTGGCCAATCCCTAGGAGCATCATGCCACAATCATCATCAGACGCGCTGTGCACGCCGGCCAAGTGACGCACGACAACCCCCGACTATATGCATTTCTGCATAAAAGAAATCGGGGGGAAAAGACGCAGCAAGCGCGCGAGTGGCTGAGGATAGAGGAAGAAGAAGCGAAGAGCCGAAGGGGGCTCGAGACAAGGGAGGCGAGAAAGAAGAGGAACGAGGCTCGGGGATCGAGAAAGATCGAGAAGCGATCGAGGGCAACTAGCGGATCGTCTACCCCGAGATAGCCTGGCGGACCAGCGGCAGTCGACCGGACTGCGGGTACGCTGATCCTGTGAAGACCCTGCGCTACAGCGACAGTCGCTTGAACTGCGGGAGCGCTACCCCAAGCACTGCTAGTTTTCCCTCCGACGAGCTTCTTGGGGCAGACCAACGGTAACGTCGTCATGGCGCCATGATTGCGCTCGGATGCCGGAGCCACGCCGCGTCAACGACAACCGCCAGTGGTAGCTGCCTTCGACGGGAGTTTCTACTCGCCGCCGCTCCGGCCGCCACCAAAACTGTGAGGCCCTTGTGCAATTTCTCGGTGCTTGAACTCGGATTCTTCTGGCAGCGAGAGGGTGCTCGCGTGCTACGCCTGACTTTGCTACTTTTTTTCATTTTTTTCTCCTTCCTTTTGTCCCTTATATTTTTATAAATACTGCCGCTGTTTCAATATGGTCGCCTGCCTCTCCCCGTGTGAGCCGCTCCCACTACGGCCATGAACCTGCCATAACATCACAGGTGGCATCCGCAACAGGATTCTTGTTAACATCTTAAAGAGCAGAACGTAGAACCGAGCGGAATTCAAGAGTGACGTGGCAGCATGCACTTTGTAAAGACTATCGCTCTAGGAAAGGTTTTGGGTTTTAAGGACGCGGAGCTTCGGTAATTGGTGAAGTCTCAGCATGCTCGAGTAAGGGAAGAACGGCTGGCAGAGCGTGAGGCCATGAAAGAAGCTGCAGAAAGCACGATGGTCGAAGCGCAACGGGAGAAAGAAGCATCCGAGCGGGAGCAGAAGATATTAGAGATGAGGATTCGGTTGCAAGAGCTCGCGAGGGGTAGTGCGCAAGTTGATCGCTCAGCACCTGAACCCGTAGTCTCGGGACTCGCAACGGCGGTCAGCCCTCACAAGCTTATTCCGCCTTTTGATGGCAGGAGAGATGATCTCGATGCCTATCTGGTCAGGTTCGAAAGAATCGCGCTTTCGAAGAAGCGGCCTGAAATTGAATGGGCAGTGGCTCGGTGCATGTGCCTCGCGGGTGAAGCGCTGAAAGTGATAGGGAGAATGACCCCAGAGGACTACGCAGATTACAAAAAAAGTGATGCTCGCCCTGTTTCAACGATTCCGCTTCACATAGCAGGGGTACAACAAAAAGTTCAAAAACGCGAAAGCCGAACACGTGGAAAGCTGCGTACAGTCTGTTTCCAGCCTTGCTGGCTATTTCGACAGGTGTCTAGAGACCTCCGGCGTCACGAAAACGTTCGGCGAACTGCGGGACAAGATGATTAGAGAACAATTGATGAAGTGTTGCCACACGCAACTAGCAGTCTTTGTCAAAGAAAGGAACTGCACGACATCTAAGGAGATGTCAGAAGATTGTGACCCCTTCATGGGAGCAGAGGCCATCAAAAACTTGTTTAAGGCCCGATATGAACCGAGACGGGACCAGAGTGCAGATCAGGCGCAAAAATTAAGGAAGACTCAAGGTTGTGCTTCATCTGCCGCAAACTAGGCCAACGGGCTAGTGACTGTAGAATGTCAGGACGGCATGGTAGCTGCGGCAAGTGCGGAAAACCTGGCCATAGAACCGAGAACTGTCGAGGCAAAGAGGGCGACGCAAAACAGGTTTGGGCTTGCACCGTAGCAAAGCGCCGACGTCAACGGGAGAGGACCCCCGAACAGCTAGAAAAGAGCGATTCAAAGATCAAGTTCTTGGTCGAAAACCTACCTGTAGTGACTGGGGAAAAGAACGGGAAGCCGATATCGGCGCTATGAGACTCCGGCAGTAATACCATAATCGTGTGCCGTAATCATGTGGCAGACTCTTGTCTGACGGGCCAAGCTTCCAGTGTGGTGTTTCGTAGACAAAACTGCGTAGCAACTTCAAGAAGCGCACGTCAAGGTCCACACGCCCTAATTCTCAGGGATGCGTCTCGTTAAATGCATGCAAGATCCCTTGGATGATTTAGTACAAGGAAACATACCAGGAGCCAGACCCCCCAGCGACCCTGACTGGAAATGGCACGCACAAGTTCCTGAAGCCAAGACAACCCCAGAAAACCCTAAAGAAGCAGCTCAAAGCCCGAGCAGCTCTAATACTGCGATGGACTCTCAGAAGCCCGTTGCTGTCACCGAAACCCAGGGGCTGCCTGCAGGTAGCTTTACCATCGCGGTGGTGACGAGAGATCAGCTCAGGGGGAAACAGGAGCAAGATTACCGTTTAAAAGAATGTTTTCGGAAGCGGGGGACAGCCATCACATCCAGAATCTAGGAGTGGCAACCACTACAAATACGTCATAGACATGTGATTGCTGTACCGGCAGTATCACCTTTCTTCTGGATAGTCATTCAAGCAGGTAGTGGTACCCAAATCTTTGAGGAACGCCGTGCAACAGATGGCAAACGAAGGAATCACGACCGGACACCAAGGCATCCGAAAAACAACGGAAATGATTCTTGACAAACTTTACTAGCCGAGGATGCATGCTGACGTGACGCGATTCGTAAATCCTGTTACATCTGCCAAAGAACTGCACCCAAAGGAAGAGGAAGATCTCAACTACGAAGTAGACTTGGGCAAGAAGACCACCATCTCTCCCATAAATATGCTCAAGAAATACCAGGAATGACAACAGGCGTCCTTGTGCTTAGGGGCCATCAGCGCGATAGAAGAATATATCGCTGGGTAAAAAATCCTTCCTGCACCTCCAAAACAAGCGAATTTCTTGTTCGTTAAATAGACTGCTAACAGAGAAGCCTGGGAGGAGTACAGCTACCGGCGTACAGCGCCCAGCCGCACCAGGGTTCATACGCAAGCGGAACGTTTTCTCAACGAGAAAAGCATTATTCAACAGTCGACCGAGAGTGCCTAGAGCTTGTGCCGGCCAGCCGAAAGGACACCTACCCCTACGGAAGGGAATTCATCTAGCAAACAGACCACAAGCCCCTGCACCACCTCCAGAGTGCCTAAAACCGGGACAACTGACTTCTCCCACTGAGCCTTTGTATCAAGCGCATTCGCACACAGTTCACTGCATCAAGGAGTGCGAAAAAAAAGGCAAAATTTAAAATTCCGAGGGAAGCCTGTAGAAATCTGATGGGCACTTGTTTGCCTAATCGTCAAGTATGCTATCGATGACTTTCGTAAACAATATTTGCAGTTTTGTTTTACTTTTATACCCCGTGTGATTTTGATTTTCCGTCGTGAAGTTGTGAAAGTGCGCGTGTTTTCATCCGGAAACTTTCTTGTGTGGGGTGTGATGTCATGAAGTGCCACGAGCACGGGAAAACAAGAATAAATGCGGTAAACGACGCAGCTCGCGCGCGAGTGACTGAAGGAAGAGGAAGAAAAGCCAAGATCTGAAGGGGGCTCGAGGCAAGGGAGGTGAGAAAGAAGAGGAACGAGGCTCGGGGATCGAGAAAGATCGAGAAGCGATCGAGGGCAACGAGCGGATCGTCTATCCCGAGGTAGCCTCGCGGACCAGCGGCAGTCGACCGGACGGCGGGTACGCCGGTGCTGTGAAGACCCTGCGCTCCAGCGGCAGTCGCCTGGACTGCGGGAACGCTACTCCAACCACTGCTCATGCTCACGCCGACCAGCTTTTTCGGGCAGACCGATGGTAACGTCGTGATGGCGCCGTGACTGCGCTCAGATGCTGGGGCCACGCCGCGTCAATGACAACCGCCAGTGGCAGCTGCCTTCGACAGGTGCTTCTACTCGCCGCATCTCGCGCCGCCGCCAAAACTGGGAGGCCCTTCTGCAATTTCCCGGGGCTTGAACTCGGACTCTTTTGGCAGCGAAAGTGTGTTCGCGTGCTACGCCTAACTTCGCGATTTTTTTCCATTTTTTTTCTCCTTCCTTTTCTGCCTGCTATTTTTCATAATACTGCCGTTTTTTCAATACGGTCACCTGCGTCGTCACTTGTGAGCCGCTCCCACTATGGCCTTGAACCTGCTATAACATCACACGCTCATTTGGGCGATGTATACTCTTCGAATATAAAACGGTTAAGAATATTTTATAGAAAATGCTTTATAATAATTGTTCACTGAACAAACAATCACAATTCGATTGTTTGAACAAACCCTCACCTCAACATTTACAACGTAATTTGTTCGTTAAAAGAGAACGGAGAATCGAATTGACCTGATTTATCCAGCGCATGGCACCAAAATTTATGCATTTTTATCCGGCATTCAAGTAAGCTGTAGACCAGAGCATGTGCTACCGTTGTCAAAAAGACAGGAAACGTAGCAGAAAACACAAGAAACACATCCAAGTTTTTGACAAATATACCCTAAGTAAGTGTACTAGCTAGGAGAAATCGCTATCAAAAAACGTACCAAGATATTTAATTGATTTGATTGATGATTGTGGGGTTTAACGCGCCGACGCAACGCAGGCGATGAGGCGCGCCGTAGTGGAGGGCTCCGGATTAATTTTGACCCCCTGGGGATCTTTATCGTGCGCCGAAATCTCGTACACAGGCGTTTTTGCTTTTCGCCTCCATCAGAAAAGCGGCCGCCCGCGGCCGGGATCGAACCCGCGACTCGTGCTCAGCAGCGCAAGCTTAGCCACTGAGCCACCGCGGCGGGTACCAAGATATTTATAGAAGGCGTATATGCTACGGGTGAGCGAGTACCAGGAGAGCAATGACTGACTTGCGTAAAAGAAGGGTGATTGAGAATAACATTGTGCAGTGGGTTATGGAGACAAATAAGGCGAGTTTTAGCAGGATTGGGGGAATTATGTTTTGCCGAGAACTAATTCAGCATTTCCAGAACAGCATCTCGGGACGTAGATGCTGTTTTGGAAGATGCCGCTGTTAAGTAGGCACCACTGATACGATCATAGTGTCATTGATATAGGGAATTATGTACATGACAACATAAAATGACTTGGAGCTGCCACAGCTGGCCGCAGCACAGGTGAGTCGGTGACCATCCCCATAGTACTCGTGCTGTGTTAAATGTACAGTAATTTCTCCTATTTGGGGCAATAAATGCTGCTGAAAATTTCCAGGTAAGCGCAGTTTTGAGTTAAGCAACATGGCAAACATTTGTGGCCCGGTCAATCGTAGAAGAGCTAGTGCTGGTAACTTAAGCTCTGCTGAACAGGGGTGGTTTTGTTGTAAAGGGGAATTTATTCCCGAAAAAAAAACAATTTTGTATTCGTTATACTCGCCCTTTTCGCGTTCGCATATGGTCCGAAAAAGGAGTGCTGAAGCTGCTCAACACATAGTATCTATTGTTGTTCACCACCCATTCGACCTTGTTGCAAAGGAGGTGCAGTAGGTTTCTTAATTCTGTCGTTTTAGGCCCATCTAGAGGCTCCTCGTCGTCCGTATGATTACCTGCATCGTTAAGGGCTACCTCGACAATGTAGGCGTTGGAGAACACTCCGGTAATGGAAATATCAGCCTCGTATAGTGCCTGCTTTCCGTAAATTTGTCGATCACCACCGCATTCGGCGCCGGAAGCTCAGCGTTCCAGCGCACACCTTATGAGGTGCTTGCAGTGGCCTTTGCCATGTGCCCTCTCTGTCAACATTTTGAGATATCTGTAGTCCTCTAAACAAAGGTTTCGAGACAAAAGGCGGCGAATAAATAGCTCCTCTGGCAGGTAAATGCATGGCGACAAAAAGGTTAGACTTAACCGATATGTGAGATATCCGAGTTCTTGTTAACGAGGGATACTGTATTTAATTATGATGGTTCTGGTATCTTTATGAATTTGTTGTGATCAGATGTCGGTGGACTCTCATAAGAACTTTCACTTATACCTATTTGGGTTAGAGTTCACGCGGCAGTTTAATTTGAGTAAGCACGATATTAATAAGGCATCAAGAGTTTGAGCACGATTGAGTTCGAGTACGTGTGAGCCAGAGCGAGTTTGAGGCCGAGTGATCCGAGTGCGTTTGAGCCGGATTCCGCCCACGTGAGTTGAAGCCCAAATGTCCCCGAATGAGTTAGTTTACATTTCAGCTCGAGGGAGTTTGAGTACCCCTGAGCCCGAGTGAGTTTTCTCCCAAGCGATCCCGAGTGATTTGGAGCCCGACTTAATTTGAGTACTCCTGAGCCCAAGTGAGCTACAGTTTAAGTTATGCCGATTGAGTCTGAGTACTCTTGAGCTCGAGTGAGTGTTGTCAAGAGTGATCCCTAGTGAGTTTGAGCCCGACTGAGTCTTAGTCAAGTGAGAGTGTCTTATCCCTCTTAAGACTACGACGCAAAGTCTGTATGAGACTAAAAGAGCTCAGCCGGCATTCATGTTGGAATGCGTCTCAGTGAATTTGCTTCAGCGTGAATATCGGCCACAGTTGTGGACGTAAGATTTTTATACAAAAATAAAGTAAATCCTTCAGTTTTTAGGAACCCACGCTGGCAATGGACACTTAGACACGTGCGGGTGTTTACGTGCGAGCATTGAAGCAGCACGACCGCCATACCTTGTTGATCACGGGCCAGGAAGGAGTCTCGTGATTACCCTGCGCGGTCGCTCGGATAATTCTTTATAACCAGCGTGTGCGCTAGCCCAGGGGTCTTTGTCTTTCTTGCTTGCTTGCTTGCAGGGACAGCTGCTGACGACCGCGCCTGACACCACCCCCGCGGACAGGACCCTGCCACGTTTGGGCCTTCTGCAAGGACCCCTGGGTCTTAGGAGGCCACCTGTGGCACCGGTCTACTGTCATCCGTGCTAAGGAGTGGGAGCTCCTGTGGAAGGCGGACACCTTCACGCACGGTTCCTGCGAGAGTGCCGGCGACTGCAGCTGAGGGCAGCCAGCGGTGGCCATGAACGTGAAGTCGCCGCTACTTCGGGAAGGGCCACCGTGTTTTGGAAGATCGCCCCTGGCGCCCGACTGCACCCGTCAAGCACCAATTGTTGTGAGCGGCGAATAAATCGCTGTGTTTTTGAACAACTGCTTCCGCGTAGGCTCCTTGCTGGCAGCAGCAAGGCCGACCTGCTACAAGTTCACATCGCGAATACGGTTATTACATGCCGCTGTGACTGTGAGCGAAGGCATGCCTCCCGTTACATCATGTAGAATTGCGGCAGTGCAATAAATTGAGTAATACTGCCGTGCCTTATGATAGTAAATAGACCGTTCTTTTTTTGAAGCCGTCTATTTAATTTTCAAGCACCTTAGGATTGTGCTCGGACTGCAGCCATCCGTTAGAGAAGGCATGCGCGTTTGTTTGTCGTCAGATAACTGCGTTGCGCGACTCGTGTGGTTGTTGCGCAAGTGTTTGCGTCTGCTACAAGACAGCTATGAAAGTTGGCTCTTTATTTTTATGAGTTGCGTGGAGCTCGTCACTCGGGTTACATTCGTATGAGGCAGAACTCACGCTGCGCATTAGCTCATGGGGTGGTGCCTGGTTTCAAGGCTTGTTGTAGAATTTTGCTCTCTACCAATTTTATTGGGACGGATAACCAATTTTGCCCAGAATATTTTCGGCATCCCAAATGAAAGAGAATGATTTCAAACGCTTCAAGCAAAAACAATTTTGCTGATAGCGCCCTAGAACTTTTGAAATCGACATTTTTAGATCTACCACCCATACGCGTCTTGCCTATAAAAGAATGCTGGCAACTATGACAGTAAGCAGAACAGCAACATGCTTTTAACTGTAATTGAAATAAAAAGGGGCATTTAAAACTTTATCCCCGGCTAAAGTAACAGTAATGCGCAGTCTTTTTTACATCTATATGCGGTTTCTATTCGCACTGAAATGAAGACAGTTGTTTCGACACGTACGGTAGGGTCACGTTTTGACACAACATTGCGCCACCTTTAGGACTTCAGGTTTTAGTTTCAAATTAAAATTGTTCCCACCAATTTATTTAGAAAGTCCTTGTGGTCACCCCACTAAATCAAACGATGTCTTTTATATGTGATAGAGGAAATGCACTCCACTAAAATCGGTTGCTGTTACCTTTAGGCGGCTGGGCGTGTGATTAGCGACTGATAAAATCCCGAAAGTTTGCTTATCCTGCCGTTTTCTCGCAATGCAATCTCTGGATAGGTGGGAGAGGGCGGTGGTTTGGGTGCTTCTGTTAACGGATAATAATGAGTTAGGGGCCGAAAACGAAGAGGTTGACGCCTGTGGAAAAGGCGGCGCGCCATTCCCTTCTCCTTTTCAATTGTGTTGTCAACTATAAAGGGATACTGATGTGAATTTGTCAAGTTATCTTTTTTGCTTGCACTGCTTAGACTGGCTGAAATTAACACACTTTTCATCGTTTATCCCATTGATAAGTCGGTAATTATTTTATAAAGCTCGCAAGAAGAAAAACTACCATGCTCGGTCTGCGGCGGCCGCAGCAACAAAACGCTGTGACGTCGCGATTAGATGCACCGTCATTGGACGATGTCCAAGATCAGCATTCAAACAAGTTTCAGTGTCGGTTCTGTAAAACCACATGCTTGACATCCGATGTTATTGTTGGATGGGTATTCACGATATCTCAATAATCGTCATAACGCGCTTCTGCTATGTTGTCGGCTATAAACAGCCTAAGATAAGCCTCCCAGGATGGCTTGGAACCATAGCAATCACTAGCCTTGGCCTACGCAGGGGATGAACGCCCTCCGCGTCACTGCAGACGGTGAAATGCCATGCGCTTTTCCCCCATATTTGGAGCTTGCCTCACTCGCACCTGTATCGTAAAAAGTGTGTTCGCACCCGGCCAAGGGTCTGCTGATTCTGGCCTGTGCCCACTGCCCGTAAGCAGTCGGTGCTCATGGCAACAGCACGCCAACAAGAACCCGCTTACGCGTCAGTCAGTCTGCACGCGTTCTGCGAACTCGTTAGTGGAGGAGTGAACCTTACGGCAGAAATATGGTAAACTCAGTATAGAAAACGTCGGCGGAAAATGAAAAAAAAAACCCAAAAAAAGAATATATCCTCCGGAATTAGAACTTCCAACTTGCAAACTTGCATGCCTATCACGCTTTACCACTCGGCCACGGCCCAGCGCTGCTTGCGTTAAACATATTAGGTGTATAATGTTTAATCAGTTAACACTTTTACTTAGTTTTAGCATGTCGAGCAGCTTAGGTGACTATTTTATTATAGTGCTCGTGCAGTAAGCACCCCCCAAATTTGCACAATATCTCACGTCTAGCAATAGCATTTCTTAGAGGGAAAAGCATTCGCAGATGCGTAGTCGTGCTGCTCACCGCTGTGCTTGTTCACCCAGTGCAAAAAACTTCTCCCTGCTCCCTAGTTTTACGCTCTACGGTAAAAGTTTCATTTGGTTTAATTTCCTTAGTACCTATACTGGCTTCGCTCACTTCTCCCGCCTTCAAGTGTCCTTAGATTTTCCTACTAGCGTACCAGTCAGCGAAGCATCGCATGTGCGCGTTCGCAGCGCTTGTGTGGAGCGACCTGGACTTGGAGCTTGATAGAGTGCACAAACTAACAAACTAAAGAAACGCGTATTCTTACATTCAAAAACGTATCATGGCTCAGTTTTAACTGAGCGAAGGAACTGAGACGACCCGTCGGCGACCGGCGGACTAAGCACTGGGCTATAGAAGCTGGGCCGGCTGACTCTGTCGAAACGTGCGAGCCGTGCAGTAGCGCAGCCAATTGCCAACTTATCTCCTCCTGACGTCACACGAAAACGCCAGAGAAAATGGGCGAGGATGCAGAGAGGACAGCATTTTGGAATTTTCTTTTCTACTAAACAAATTCGGGTAAATGACTCAGAGTGGCCGAAAATTGGCCTATGGACTCCGGGCTACAATTTGCACCAGTAATCCCGCAATGTTTACAAATCGCTTTAGAGGTTCTCTAAAGGTTAAGGCGACGTCCGTTTAGTCAGAATTTTAACCGCATCACGGTGAGTAA
Source organism: Haemaphysalis longicornis (assembly GCA_013339765.2). Taxonomy (NCBI): domain Eukaryota; kingdom Metazoa; phylum Arthropoda; class Arachnida; order Ixodida; family Ixodidae; genus Haemaphysalis; species Haemaphysalis longicornis. The sequence continues at coordinate 21 of JABSTR010000833.1, read as the reverse complement.
TACTTTGTGTGAAAATTCAAT
>JABSTR010000832.1:0-51179 GCA_013339765.2 Haemaphysalis longicornis | reverse complement strand
GGCCGTTGCTCCATCAGAGTGAAAAGCCCATATTCAAAAGTGTCCCTTGGCCGTGTGCTGAAAGTTCCTGGTGTAAGCTGAACAGCTGCTCACCTTTGACCAAAGCATAATCAAGGGCCCTACAACCGCCCTTCGGCCGCCAGTCTTTGCCGTCGTCTTCCCGTTCTTTTATTGCCCGGCAGCCCTTACATTTACAGACGACGGCTATACATCGTCGCTTGGGGGCCAGGCGTTGAACCAGAGCTGCTCAGCCATGGTTGAACTTTAGCCATGCAACATAATTGTCTGGCCGTTCCCCTGCAGTAGGCATAATTGTGGTGCTGTAGCTTTCATCTAGCCCTACAATGGGTATAGTCGAGCTGTTTCTACAGCCAAGTGCAGAATTTATAACCTCGTGACAGCAATCATTCGTGCTTTTAAGAAAACAATTAAGTTCAGCAACTGACAAAAACTGTTGATCACAAATTGTGGTGCAGAATATTTTCTCGATTGCTGCTCCTACAGTGATGCTGCTTCCATTTAATGCAACCGCTACTGTGGTCATGGATAGAGTTCCAATGGAAACCACAGCTGTCATGCTCAGGCGCACCTGCAGCACAAAACAAAAAGAAAAAACACAATTTACAACTCTGCACAGCTCACACGGTCACCAAACTAAGAAGCGCTGTTGGAGGCACCTACAGATATTTACACTGCTAATGTGCAATGTATATTGCTCTAAAGGAACTCTACAACACTCTTAGAGCAGTGGAAGTAAACCTGCTCGACGTTAAGATTACGCTGCCAGGAATACCTAAGCCAAATATTACACGTGCTCGGGAAGCGGTGGGCGCGCAAATCACTGTGAAAAACGCAAAAAAAAAAACCAACCGCACTCTCTTTAATTTTGCTTATTATGCACATCTGGCATGGCTTAAACAACGTCCATACGGCCGTGGCTGTCCTATTTGTTGTCGCTGGTGAACTTCGCGGCTTATTTCTTGCATTTCCTGTTCTTCGGCGCTGTGTACCAACCTCTTCTATGCGTGCACTTCTACGTAGATTTCTAGGGGTTCTGTTGTGTTTCGAGTGCGCAAGGAGTTTGAGTGACCGACTAAATATTCCCCGTTTAACGAGATCACTCGACCACAAACGTTCATTAATGTAAAAACACCCTAACAGACTGAACACGCGCTTGCGAGTAGGCAGCTTTTTTGTGGCACCAGATGGGACATAGACCGCTCCACGTTGCGGAGAAAATTTAAAAAATTTCCCGGCCTGTGATATAGCGAAGGCCTCCAAAGAGAAAACAGTGAGCCACAACCCACTCAAGGTGAGAGCGCAAACCTTTCGCGCGTTCAGCCGAGGTGCTCCTGAACTACAAATTGGTTAAAGCAAAAGAAATAGTTCCCAAAGAAACAGAACCCGAGAAAGAATTAAGAAAGTTTTTCAGCCAGGAATTAGATAAAAATGAAAATGGAAAACGCCTTTATTGCAAATCTCAGATTCTTAAACTATTACCGTGTTTCCATGTTTTTCTCAAGGCAAGTTTCAGCTCCGAAAAGTTGAGCAGTGGCATATTGTAATTTACCTTTCAATGTGGCCCAGCTATCGAAGTGACGCGATAGTGTGGTCAAACCGCCCAGCCGCATATAGAAACAGAGATCATGCGATAAAAACGTGCATACGGTGCAAAACACCTCAATGCCTCACGACGTCATCAAGAGCACCGGCAATTATTTTAGACGTCCTACACCCTCCGCAGCGCCTACCACCTGTCCATCAGCAACGCTAGACATATCGAGTGGTGTCAGCACCAGTAAATTGAATTTAGCTTCCGCGAACCACACCGTGAGACTGAAGCGGAAGCGGGCAATCGAGCCGTAACACGTTTCTGTACCGAACCTTAGTCGCTTAAGAAAATGGCCAGCAAAACTCAACTTACCAAACTTTCTTTGTCCGGGCACTTGAAAACGCCGCCGTTCATCGATCATTTGCAGCAGCATTTCAGCTTATCCTTAACGTCACGTGTTTCCAAAATGGCAAGCAGGCTTTATATCCACAACCCGCGAACACATGTCACAACACCAGTCTGAAAATGTGCATTTCCAAAAATGTGCCTTTCCAATCGCGAGAAACATGATAGGAAGCCACGAGGATTGAGTATATATATGTGTGTGTTTTTTATAATCAATTCAGTTGCGAGTCAGCGCCGTGTCGTCGTTAATTCTTCTTTTGTCCCGTCCTTTTTCGCGCTGCATTTTATTATGGTTACATCTAGAACATTGTAGATCAAGGAAGATTATTCGAGGCTGGTGAAGTTAGGAAAAAACGCTCTCCGTAACAGAATAAGATAACCCAAGCGGCATTAAAATAACGAATAGAACAGGCGCTTCGCTTGGGACACAAACAAGGCAGCCGGGCGCGGAGGGGCACTAAAAACAAAACATAACAAGCAAACCCAATGCCTAGTTCGCGGCAATAGTGAGGTAGAGAAGTGGTCACTACCGTACGGGTTGGTGTCCACCTGCCATTCCAGAGATGGGATGATAACTGATGAGCCAATAGCTAAATCTAGGTGTGAGTAAGTTTTGTGTGCTATTCTATGGTATGTAGGCTGTTTCTTGTTAAATAGGCATACTCCTGATGACGTTAAGAGGGTTTCAATGAGGCGACTTTCGCGCATCTGCGCTATAAGAGCCCCAGAGCGAGTTGTGTGCATTCAGGCCACCTAACAATATGTATGATTCAGGAAAAAGATCAATGCGTGTTTTAAAATCAGAACTTGATAGACGCTAATCATGAGGGATCTATATGAAGCGCATTGTCACACGTCTGTGAAACGTTATTGTTCGGATAGCAAGAGCTTCAAGGACAGTACCAAAGTGACTGGATGACATCCCATGGATTTTCCGGCGTTTATGGCCACACCACCAGAAGTGAGGCACCCATCCCTGTCCTTTCTTAAAACCAGATAATTGTTCAGGAAGTTGCTAGGATTTCTGTTTAAATGTGTTCTTGTAAGCACATGAGACTTGTTTGGCTCGCGTGCAGTGAATCGTGCTCATCATGAAGATTTTAAGTGTGAATACACTTTATAAGCGACCCCTGCCAGCCATTGGCGTCCGCAGTGCTCCTCTTTTCCGGCGCCAGGTTTCAATCCGAGGACTTTGCGGCCGCAGCGCGACGCTCTACCGACCAAGCTACGGACGCGACGGTGATATCAGTGTTAGACGCGCCTTATATCTTAACGCATTCAAACTACGTCGTCAGCTGCGTGCGTTGGCGACTCAGACGGCGTTATATGTGCGTGGGTACACGTGATACTACAAACCCATGGAAGTAGGAGGCGGAGAGGCGGTGGGCTGCGGGGGGGGCGCAAGCGCCGCAAGCAGGCCGACAACGTGCATTCGCACTTTCACATTCTCCCCCTCGGGAAATTCCAATTTTTAGCAGACCTCTGCAGTTCCATTGGATGAAATGTGTCTTCCCATCATAGCCATTTAAGAGCAACTGGAATTTGTGTGTGAGTGTGTATTCATGGTTTGTATCTCGGGGCTTCTACTCTTGGAAGGGACTTTTTAGGCCTGTCTGTTGTCTCGGACGTCGGAGGCCGTTCCTTGCGTTGCGATGCAGGCAGGTACGGTCTGACGTCCATCTGATGTCCAGATGTCGTGGGTGTGCCCGACAGACTGGGTTCCCTGTACCTCGATGTACCACCTTTTCGGGCGCTCTTCTCTTCAGCCACCACTGCAGAGGGCGTCGTGGGCGCCACGGGCAGTACAGGTGGTGATGCGAGATTTGGAGAGACTGGGGTTCCCTCCGTGCCCATTTGCTCAATGCTCTCAGGTGTCCTCGAGACAAGTGAGGTAGGAACAGGAGTGACTCCGCTCCCAGCAGCGTGAGGGTCCACCTTAACCACTGGTGACCGGTGCGGCTTCCACAGGCGGCCTAGCGGGGGGCTGAAGAGCTGAAGAGGGCAAACCTCTTCCGGGCCTCCGAAAAGCTGATGTTTTCATTCACCTTGAAAGATGTGAGTCGTTTTTCTTGCTTGAATGTTTCGCACGATTGTGAATACGCTGCGTGAGGTCCATGGCAGTTACGGCAGGTAAAGTTTTTCGGATCGCATTTTTTTGTAATGTGGTCAGATTGACCACACTATGCACATTTTCGTCTCCCACGGCAAGATTTTGTGCTGTTCCCATACCACTGGAATTTGTAGCAGGGGCTTGGGTTTGGCCCGTACGGGCGCGTGGGACATCGCAGGAAACCTGCCGTCACAGATTCGGGTAGTGGGGATCTGTCAGAGGTCAAGATTACGTGCTTTGTTTTGATTACTTTGCAGTGTCGTCTTATTCTGACGCGCCGAACTGCGGCGACCCTCGGTCACGTAGTCCTTCCAGGATGTTGGTTTCGGCTTCGTTGATTAGATCCAGTTCGCAGATGACGCCTTCAGAAAGGTTTAGAACTCTGTGAGGTGTGATTGCAATTTAAAGACCGTGGATGTTAGTTTGATGAAGTACATTATTGGCAGGGTCTTTGTGGCTGACTTCAATGAGCACATCTCCAGAAGTAAGTTTTTTCGCCTTGTAGTCCTGTTCCAGCAACACTTTCAATAAACTTTGCAACAAAGAAGACTGATTTTCCACTTAAAGGGGTATCTTTGTCAAGATATTGCATAATGAGGAAGTGAGGCACCTTGTACTTGCTTCGGAGGTCAAAGTTCGGAAGAGGTTTGAAATTTACTTCGGTGCGAGCCCTCTTCAGGGCCCGGTTATTTGGTTGGGGGTATAGAAAATACCATATAGCATATATAGAAGCAGGGGATGGGGGTACTTCTCGTCAGCCTCACCCTGATAGCTGAAGAGGTCCCAGAGCTCCTTGCCTGGTTAACAGACAGGGAGCTTGTGATGATCTCAGTGTTCGATGGTAAGAACCACAAGACGTGCACGCAAGATCAATGATGACAGAGGCCACAACACTAAGGTAAAGCGTAGATGCAATATATTGCACAGAGCGGGAGCACGGGGATATTCAGAACTGGATGGAAATAAGAAGAAAATTGAGAAATAAAACGAATTAAACACAAAGGGAGAGTAAACCGCAACTAAGTCCTTCCCTGTCGCAGGTCCTTGGCAATTCGTCAGACGGAGCACAGGCGTGAAGAAAACCACAACAGTCTCACTTATGTAGTCCGTCGTGACTCGGTTTCCAGTGACTGTAGTCTCAGGCTGACCGTACCGGATGGCGAAGCCACCAGACGCAGCAAGGAGGGTAGGAGAGGGATCTCGGCGGTGTTGGCCGGAGCAGTAGTGGATCCGGTTGGTGACCAGGAGGTACCTGGCGATGTTCCCGCGCGGTCGCATGGGCGCCGTCAGTGGGTGTATTCACAGCTTATGCAGGCGCACCCCGAACGCTCGTCAAACCAAGAGACCGCTCGAGTTCCTCCGCCTATTACTCTTCTCTAGGGACGCATACCCATTAGCCCGTGATTGGCCTCATCCCCTTCCGCTGTTTTCTTTTCTGCGCCTGTTTTCTTCCTGGAGCTCATCACAGAGCCCGTCCGCCGGAGCTTGACCTGGGCTCCGACGACCACCGTTCGTGGTTTCTTCCCTTCACCTTACAACACATCGCCACGGTTGGTTCCAGCATATGTTTGGGGCTCGGGGTCCGCGGGGCCGCCGAAACGTCGCGAAGATTTCTCAAGGTGCCCCATGCGGGTGGCTTACCTCTCGTGTTGGTGGTATGATCCCATACGTACAGTTCATTGTCGATACTTCTCATCGTTTTATTGTCACTTTATTACCGCTTAGCTTGTCGTTTTTGGCGCTGTCGCAGGGTTGTTTTTTCTTCTGAAGGGTTGGTTTTGAATATTCATTTTGTACAGAAAGTTTAGGTCACTTAGGTCAATGTGCATTTTGGCGAACCTCTTTTTTATATTGTAATCCCGAAAACATTTTATGAGTGGGCCAATATTTCCACTCGGTTAGCGGAGGCGGTAAAGTCTTCACATAGAGCTGCAGGGAACACCATTTTTCTTGTTAAACCGCTCGGTGAGCACTTTCCGGTTTAAGGGAGTATCATTTTCCTTTGGATCTTCAGGCAGTCCCAACACAATCACGTTATAGCGCCGGCTACGATCTTCTAAATCGACCACTTTCGCCTGCAGAGAATGAATCGTTGCCTTAATGTTATCAATGCGGGCGGTTTGTTTTATCAAGTTAGCAAAGAGGGAAGTTAGGTCTGTTGTAAGTTTTGCAACACTGCCTTGTTGTGCCCTAAGAACGGCAATATCGGATTATAAATTGTTCTGGCCAGCAAGTAACTGACTCAATACATACCCTGTACTCATTTGCGGCGTATGAGGTCCGGGGTTCATCTCGACATCGCCGCACGTAAGCAACTGGCATGCGCAGTATGCATGATACGCGCTAGGCACCTACTGCTGTGGGTACGGCAGCACCCGTAAACCTCGGCAATCAATCCTAGTGATGCTGCAATAATCACAACCCACACGAAGCAGAAAAAGGGCTTGTAAAGCCACTTAGCGCTCGATGGTCTGCCTTGCCCACTGAAGTTTAAGGGCGTGGGATTATTATAGGCATGTCCGAGGTGGTCACAAGTCCCGATGGCAGCGCCGCAAGTTGGGAGTCATGCCACGGGAGAACCCGGTGATGTACATTGGGCGTCACCAACCTCTGATGACACCTGTTGAATGAAGTGAAAGTCATTGATATGGGCTGATCCGTTGATACGAGCACACCAAGCAAAGAAATCTCCACGAAGCAGAAAAAGGGCTTGTAGAGAGAGAGAGAGAGAGAGAGAGAGGAAGACTTTATTTATGGCCAGCAGGGAGTGGGAGGTCGGGATGCGCAGACCCTCCACATCCCACCCACGTTCACGAAGTCTTCGGGACTAGGCCCCGCCGGCGTCGGCGTGAGCGGTGCGTGAAAGGTACTCGGGCGTTCGTCCCTTTCCCCCCCGTCTGCGACTCGCTCCGCTTCTGCCTGGTGAGAGCAGCCTCGAGCTGCTTGACGGCTAGAGTTTGTGGGTCCAGGTCCGTCGAATATACAGCACTCGTTATGGTGTACGGCAGCCGGCGGTAGAGGTCGGCAGCTTCCATGGGGTGCACTGCACAGTCCCACAGGATGTGGGCCAGAGTTGCGCGATGTTCCCGCACACACTACACACGTCACTGGCGTACACGTCCGGGCACACGTGACGCGCGAGCGCCGGCGTGATCACTGACTGTGTTTGTAGTTGGCGTAGTAGCACTGCCTGCTGTCGTGTTAGTTCCGGGTGGGGCGCCGGAGCGGTGCGCCGGCCGAGCCGGTACCACTCCAGCACCTCCCCGTACGTGAGGAGGGGCTCCGGGTCCCACTCCACGTCGTCGTTGTCGTCTTCGTCGTCGTTGTCTTCGCGATGGCCTCCCTCTGTCGCAGAGCTCGGCAGGGGGTAGAGACCGCCGCCGCGCGGTTGGTCAGTCGTCGCGCGGCTGCGTCCGCCGTCTCGTTGCGGTTGGGGAGACCGTCGCCCACGTTGCCTCTGATGTTGGTGTGCGCCGGGAACCACCGAAGTTGGGTAATTGGCACCACTGCACTGATCACCGCACTGCACTTCACCGCTCGCACTGCACTTTCACATACGTTGTTCTTGGCGTAGTTCACGATGGCCGACCGCGAGTCACGGAGCACTGTGGTGCACTGCGGATCCGTCAGTGCCAGCGCGATCGCCGTCTGCTCCGCCTGGCTGGCGGACAGCACGCGGACGCTTCAGGCGCTGTATATTTCTCCCGTGGTGGCGCGGACCGCCACTGCTACGTAGGCGTCGGGTCGGTCGGTGTACCGGGCGGCGTCCACGTGCAGGGCGCCCGTGTCGTTGGTGTGCGTTGCGGCGAGAGTACGGGCCCTCGCCTGTCTGCGACCGCGGTTGCGGTCGGGGTGGACGTTGCGCGGCAGCGGGAGGATCCGGAGTCGCCCCATCACCTCCGGCTGGAGCTGCCGCCGCTGCTGCTGGTGGGCTGTCTCGTTCTGCTGCGACGACGTGCCCGCCAGCCCGAGGCGTTCCAGGATACGCCTGCCCGAGCTCGTGGTGGCGAGGCACTCGAGTTGCACCGTTTGTTGGGCCTCGCTTATCTCCTCGAGGGTGTTGTGCACCCCGAGCTCGAGCAGCCGGGCCGTGCTGGTGCTATTTAGCAAGCCCAGGGTAATCCTGTACGCCTTGCGGATGGCCGCGTTGATGCGGTCCCTCTCCTGGCGCAGCCAGAACTGAACGCCCCGACGTAGGCGACGTGGCTCATCGCGAAGGGCTGGAGCAGGCGGAGGAGGCTGGCCTCCTTCATTCCATTTTGCCGCGTCGACACCCTCCGGATGAATCGTGCCACCGCGCCGATCTTGTTGACGAGGCGGTTCACCGCGGTCTTGTTGCTTCTGCTGGCCTTGATGTGCATGCCGAGGACCTGGAGAGTGGCGACCCTGGAGATGACTGTGCCGTCCCTCGTTCGTATGTGGATGTTTGCCGATTCTTCTGCCTCTTTCTTGCGGTACCTGCCCGGCGGTGGGACGATCAGCAGCTCCGACTTCTGCGGTGAGCACCGAAGACCCGTGCCGATGAGCTCGTCTTCGATGGCGTTCACCGCTGCCTGCAACGCGTCCTCGATGTGGCCGTTGCTGCCCCCGGGGACCCACAGCGTGATGTCATCCGCGTAGATGGTGTGGCGGACCTGCGGGATCTCCGAGAGCCTGCGCGCCACGCCGATCAGGACTAGGTTGAAGAGCAGCGGTGATATCACCTAGCACTGGGGGGTTCCCGTGCTCCCTAGCTTCTTGGGCGGCAGCTGTAGGTCGCCCGCGTGTATTGTGATGGTTCGTTCTGAAAGAAAGGGCTTGTAAAACCGCATGGCGCTGGATGGTCTCCCTGCCCTCTACGCGCTGATGCCTGCACAGTTAGGAGTGTCGACACGTCAGCTGTGCTATGACTTTCAAGAAACAGTCCTGCAACACTAGCTTCGTAACCGGGGAGAACAAGTGGCGTTCTTCTCATGGTATCTTGTGCACTTGTAAGTACGGTCCGCATCGGCTGGTCTCGCTCATGAACAATTTTTAAGTGCCTCGTTCCTACCGCGCCAAAGAGGGTGCGTCTCACACAAAATACGTTTCGGGCAACTGACCATGCTTTCGTACCTTGGTTGCCCAGGTGGCTAAACTCTGCTTACCCACCGCCGAAGGAATTAACACCAACCATTGGTTTCGAATTGTTCCTAAATGGCTTATTTTGTCCCGGAGTAATTGAGGGAAAAAATAATTGCTGATTTAGCATCTCCCGTTTTCACGCGGCGATGTTGCTCAGCACTGATAACGACGTGCAGTGCTCCATTTGGATGCACACTTTTTCATTTCGCTATGCAGTCCCTATGTATGTACAAACACGGGTTGAAGGAGATGAAGACAACGCTGTATTGGCAGCGGTGCAAAGAAACTACAACATGTGACATGTTGATACAGGTAATGAACAGATTGATTTAGTTTTATTTGATTTTTATTTCTTGAAACGAAGGGAGCTTGAAGTTAAAGCATGTCGCCTGAATGGGGCCTCAGCCACCCAAATCACAGCGCCATCAACAAAACTGATGTTCACAAATTTAAACAAATATCAACACAGTATTTCAACAGATAAGCTCAATAGCACGAAAGCACAGTCACTAATACAGTTCGCACTTCCAATACAAAGCATAGTTATAGAAATGCACAGACGAATCAAAGTCCACACAAAAACATGGTAATCCGCACTGATTAGGTTTCAACAATTATACAACCATATCATATTAGGCAATAGTGTATCCTTGTAAATGTTCTTGTGCATTTGTATTCGTTTATAATCGGTGTTCGTTAAATATTTATTTGGCTTTTGTATCTTATTTATTTTTGGTTGTTTTTCTGTTGCTTACTGCTGCTTGTTTGCGGGACGTATTTTCATTTGTTTCAATTGCATCCGCAAATGTATACACACAAAATTTGTAAGAAACCACGAATGGGTGCACAACGTGCACAAACATTCCAGCAGTAAAGAAATAAGACAAAGGCTTTTTTGCGTCCCGAGCTGTGTCATCCTCCCGGCGGACTCTATATGGAAACCAATTCGGCTTAGATTCTTTGCTAAGTAATCCCACCTGTGCTTATGCGCGTACTTCAACAGGTATCGTTCATTATCTCAAATTTTGCATTAAAACGCGGTTTTACTTGAGCCCTCCGCGCTAGACGTAACAGTGCCTGTTTGCACAACGTGTACTAAGCCATAATTGTGACCTACTCCTAGACGACTATGGTGGATAACCCCAAATGAGGAAGGTCTACTTAACTAATTTACACCTGGATATCCTACGAGGGGAGAATTCTACGCTGAAAGTGACGCATAAATTTTACTCTGGGTATCATGCCACCTACGCTGCATGGTTAAATAGATCTTGTTTAGGTCCCAACGGTAAAGGATAAGAAGTCCACTCATGACTAGGATATACTCCAACGTATTCCGCGACTCACGACGCCACCACAGCCGTTCACGGCGAAGGTCAACGATTTCTTATAGCTTCCTTCGGGCGCCCCACTTCTGGACGGAGGCAGCACACGCTAGCACGCTGGATCTAATGTTCGTAGTTTTGTTGCGCCCACAGAATAACGGCCAGGTTTCCGCCATCCCACGGAAGAACTGGGCTTGCGACCACACTCGATGCTCCACAACCTATCTATCAGTGGTGTGCAATCTCCACAACTAAATCAGTGTCGTAGAAATATTAACTTATTTTTCCAGCTGCTTCTCCCATTCGAGGCACAGCTTTTGCATTCAAAGACGACCTTCAGGTTCTAAATGCAAGTATATTTTCAGGCCACAGCAAGAACCATCAAGACCAGTCCACTCTCGAGTCAGCAGGAATTTGGTATTCGTCAATTCGGTAAGCCGAACGCTTCTTTGGTGAGATGTTATAAACTATCTGTAAACTGTGGGACCTACCTTGAGCTGTGTGACGTGAAAGCAGGCAGCTTTCACACACTGGCCTGCTACCGTCTCAAGCAGGACAGCCATCATCAGAATCATTGTCCTAACCACGGTCTGTGCCCCAAATTTCCAAAGCCCATCAATGTGACCAATAGAACAGAGGAGCCCTTACGGCAACATCTGCCAGAAAACTGGCCGCAGAACCTGTAAATTGTGCTGAAGCCGACGCTTCATTTTCTCCGGATTTCCTTTCACTAGTGTGAACCACGAGCTCCCAGCCTTACACGCATTTCTTAGGATTATGGTGTTAGCAGTGCTGTGATTTCCCCACGGCACCCGGTGACTCACTATGCGGTCCCGGCCACGTCCCCACGTTGGCTCCTCAATTGTATCAGCCATGATGGCAGTGCTCTGTATTCAAGCACTCTGGCTCCCCCTCGTGAAAAAATGAAAAAAAAAATATTCCCGCTCCTTCCCGCGAGGGGAACACGAGTAAATGCAGAGCATTGGGGGTCGTTAACGCCGCGTAAAGTCGCGTTAGGGTGGGTAGTTGGGTCGTAGTTGCATTGGTGTTGGTTTGGGGTAGAGAGAGGAGAGTAAAGTCGCGTTAGGGTGGAGCGAGCGTCAACCAAGGAAGGAAGGAGCAACGCAGTGACTGAAGCACGAGCTACCGCTAGCCGCTTTATATTTGCAGCGCGCGCAGTAGAGGGATAGATGTACGGGGGGAGAGCGTGCATGCGCAAGCAGCGCGCGTCCTTCCACGCCCCACCGCGCTGCTATCACGCACCTGTTGCGCCGAGATCGCGACAGAGCGAAAGGGCTGACTACGACGCATGCGCACGCCAGCTGCTGTTGAGAGAGAGGAGGGAAGGAGGAGAGGAGCACCTGCTGCGGACGCGGAGCTGTGGACGCCGTGCGACGCAGGAAGAGGCGAGGCTAAGAAATGCTCTGAATTTAAAAATGAGCCTCCGAAAAGATTGCACATTGCACCATGTTTTTTATATGTATTTAAACACTCTTCTTAAATCACCACGCTTTAGGGCCACCTGTAACCGCTCAATACAAATTTAAGAAAGCTTTCTTGAAACATTGCGGAGGTAAAATAAAATACAATGCTAAACTGAAGTTACTGTATCCGGACCATACCAAGGACGCACGGTCACACATCGACCACTCCTCTCGTGGGTCGAACCTTACCGTCAAGGGCGTTGAACACTTGTTTGTCCATATGTTCCCCATGTATCAACAGGCACGTATATGCAGGCAGCACTCTTTAACCATGTTTTATGTGTGACTTTGCCTGTATAGCGTGGCACTTCAACTGATAGTAACCTGCATCCCAGACCAATGACTCTCACCACCATAACATTAATTCATGACACTCGCTGCTGTTTAACCGAAGTTCAGCAAGCTACTTAACAACGGTGGGGAGCTCAACGAATTTCGTCGAAGCAAGGACCACAAGGTGTTGCTCGCCCTACATTAAAAAATCAAATGGAAGGTCCTGAAGTGTTTGGCTACGTTGCTTAAGAGCCTCAAACATTCAATACACTTGAGTTACGTTTTGGAACGCGACGGTCATAGTGAAGAGTAAAACTGAGTGTGCCTAAAAGAAGAGCCTTGCTGTTAAGTGCCACCACATCGATGTGATATAGTGTTCTAGTAATCCCTGCTTTAACCGTTTGCCCTGCAGACGCAACTTGCTGGGGGTTTTACGTGCGTTTGTCCCGGACAGCTTGCACAGCACCGCCTCATATTTAAACGCAAAAAAGCGTGCCTTCGGGTTTTCATATAGAGAGTTTCTAGTTGTCAGAACATTTCGAGTGCTCTGCCTCTGCTCATTCTAGACGATTTTAGATCAACCAAGCGCACCGGCATTCTAAGTTGTTAAAACGACCTTCCTTGCGTCTAAATGGTGCGTTTAAACATTTGAACACACGCGGAACCGTCATAGTGGACGACCTATGAAACCAGCGCACATTATAGCTCATACATTCGATCACGCAAGTCTTCCTTACAATAAAGAAAAACAGAGCCAAATGCGTGCACTACTCCTAATGCTCTGCGCATAAAACACGGCGAAAAGCTGCTAGGACGTGAACCAGGTGATCTGTTTTAGGGGTCGCCAGGATTACCAAATGTTTCAACAAACAAAAAGAAAATGAAATAGTCAAGACAGTATATAGATAGGAAGTGTACCACTAATGCGCAGAATAAGTTTACCTCTGTATCATAGCCCAATAAGGTATTTTGATTGCCCAGCTGAAGTCTTGGAAAATCCAGCAGGCGCAATAAACGCTCATTGCATTGAAAAATAGCCGAGGATACCTTGTTTCACAAATCTTGTTATAAGTCTGACTCGTGTCGTAAGAGTCTTAATATCATAATCAAATATGTTCACGTATTCGCGCAAAATATTTGGGGGAAAATATTTGAGAACTTCTAGATATGCATAAGCGAAAAACGTCTCCAAAGCTGCTCCTAATTTATGACTAGGTTACCATCAGTTACCAGAGTCCTGGAATTAAGCGGCTACGTGGAACACAGAATTCGTGTAACAGAGTGGTGAGCTGGGCACGCTGGTATGGCGTCATTCTGGACAACAGCGCAAGAAAAATACGTGGACGAAGGGAATCAGGACGAGCGCTGATCTGTTCATTCCCTTCGTCCACGTATTTTTTAAGTGCAATGCACTTCTTAAGCGACCTGAACCTGCGTCCACCGGCGATGTCCGCGCACGTGGAGATGGGCGCGCGCTGCCTTGCCGCTGACATGGCACATACCCACGTGGGGGATTGGCCATACACATGGCACGTGGGGGATTGGCCAGAATCGGGCGTGAGAAGGGCTAATGCACCTGCTTAAAGGAGTACTGACACGAAATTTCAAAGCTGAGATCCGCTCTAGCAATGAAGTACCACGACAACACAAATAGGTGTATGTGAATAAATGCATCTTTCTTTCTTTGTAGTTGTGTGTGTGTGTGATCTCTCTTTCGCGAACATTACCGAACTGCGCAAATTCAACTTGTGCATTCGCACTTTCACATTCTTCCCCTCGGGGAAATGCGGGGAATTTGTTACTCTGTTGTACAGAATTAAAGAAATATTAACCAGCCAATTGAGGTGTTATTACATTTGCCTCCCGGAAACGTTAGACCTTGTCTCCCTTCCCTCAACACATAAACCAGAATTCATTCGTCGGATCAACCGTAGTATTTTGAGTAAGCAGAAAATAATACGGACCCAGTATTTGGTTACACTAACGTCCCCTAAGAATCGGTTTGCTTTTCTTTTTTAGAAATGTTTATAAAGTTTTTTTCTTCTAGCTGCACACTCTTACCGAAAATATCCCCGATGATGACGGAAGCAAAGATTGCCATAGAAAAAAAGGCAAATTGCACGAACTCCCGATCACGAAAAACAGCCTGATATCCATGAATGAGATTGAGTAAAAAGCTGATTTCTGGTATATTGCGGCCACATCTTCTTAACACTGTGTAACTAAACAGCGCAGGCGTAAATTACCCGACGCATCCCCTCAACGTGCCAGGTACGAGGACTAGACTCACTAGCGTGATGCCGGCGGCTCTTCGTAAACAAGTGTAGCAACAAATGACAGTCTCTGAAGCCTCGCAGTGAAATACTCTTATGAAACTCTCGCCAGAACTTAGAGCTGGCCAGGTGTGTGTCGTCTTCGGTTTTTGTACCTTCTAAAAATAATTTTCACCATGACCCACTTTGTACGTTACCTGAACGTGTTCAGAGAAAAACACCATAATATTAAACAAAACGCTTTAAGGCTTCCGTTGAGACATTACCATCCGCTTTTGTTGCTTCCTGAGAGTGCTAGCTAAATAGAATATGCTGTCCAGTTTTATATTTCTATACGCATCAGGCAACAGGCGCAAGCGGGTTTGTGGAGTTATCCCCATAATATATACTCGAATATATCAATACAACGCCTTTAAGAATCGCACATTTTGCTTCTTCCCACTTGCACCCCCGCATCTGTTTCATAATTTCATTTAAAAAAATATACAAAAAGTATTTTTGTTGCGGGCTTGTTTGTTCATGCTATTTTTACAATATAATTTTCACAATTGTCTGTTCTGCATATCCCACTTTATCGAGAGCAATCCTGAAAAGAGTTCATAGTGCGGTAAAAGAAAAACTGAAAAGGAAGGGATGAGTGTTCTTTGCTTCTACTGAATATAGACAGCAGGTATTGTGCTAAACAAAACCAGAAAAGTAAGTTTGGGACTGATTCTATTTTAGTATGAAGGATGGTTATTCGAAAGTCTAGTGTACAGTGCGTGGCAATCAGCACACAATTAGAAAGCCTGCATTGTATGGGAATGTGCGTCTGTAGCATTAACAACTACATATATGGGTACTCCTTTTCACCTAGATATAAAAAGCAAAATTTGTGCCATTTAAGGTTTCGTTCAAACGCGGTGAATATATCGGCCACTATGGCTCATTTCCTTCTGCTTGTTTTTGGAGTTCTCGCCACATCGCTTTTGTTACTGTAAGTTGCTCCTGCTAAGTCTAAGTAAATGGTCCATTTGTAGTATTTATCCAGAATAATATAAAAAAGAGGGACACTTAAGCCTGCTTGCCTCGTTCGAACATAAAAACACGATTTCATAGGAAATTGGTTCTTAAATCGCGAGTATTTGATGCCAGCTTTCATAATTACTGCGAATTCCTGCGAAATATAATATTAGAATTATGGTGAGATGAAGTAACGCCGCATTGAAATAAGGATTCAAATATTTGATATTACCACTTCACGTCAGCTGAAACATCTAAGCGGACTTACGCATTCCTTGAGAGGTTTATTCCGTGTGTCGTACGTGTAGAATACTGGTTAAGCCACTTGCATTGGACGGTGCGTTCCTGAGTTTATTTACTGATGCGGCCAATGTTTCTTGTATTAAAACAGGGAACAAGATATTTTAGACCATCTTTTTCTTAATTCGCCGGGTGGGGTCCACAGTGCATCCTAAATAAGCATTTTTCTACTTAAAACCTTTTTATACTATCCCCACATGTGTTGGAATTTTGATAAAAGGGTAAATAGCAGTGGTAACAGTAACACTTCATGTTTTTTTTATTGCAAATCTCCCATCGAGTATGCGCCGACCATGCCTTCATCATCGTGCAGGCTTCCCTGCAATTATATCAGTCGTACCGTTTCTGGCAGCTATGGCCCAAGTCTAGCGTTCGAGGTTCTTCCGCTACATTTATGCTTTGCAAACAATTTCTCACACGAAATACACTTCGATATACATTACCTCCGCTGGTGGAATCACAACTTTTTGCAGACGATAGTCTTTCTTAGGCTGCCTGAACGCGATACGTTTGGTCTGTTTAAAACAGAATTTATACCTAGTAACAGGTTGGATCTGCTGTAGTTAGCTACTACACGGGTCGGCAGAATACTGGATATAGGCAAGGTGCTTCTGGAGAAAGAAAAAAGGCCGACCACAATTTCATGTAAAACGAGGTCCACCACACCAAAAGATTTCTGCAACTCGAATCAGCCACCCGGTTAAAGTGAAACATAAGTTACACAGTCTGTTTAAACACCCAAAGCCATATCTAAACGTCGAAGTCCGGTGGTAATTTTGACAATTGTCAACGTTTTTAAAAATAACAAAATAAAAACGCAAATGTGAGGCAAAAAAAACAATATATAGGTGATATTGGCGTGTTCCTTGATAAAGAATTACTACGATCTTATTTTTGCGTTACCTAATAAAATACTACATCCACTGCACAAATATACATTCACTCCGTCGCCTGATGTCGCTTGCGTCAGTGGAGCTTCTGGCGGTATTTTGCGAAATCAAACGGCAGAAGTTTCGAAGTGTTCTACTAGATACGCTCCACGTTCCACTTGGAACGCACGTGGAGAACGGCAACGTGGTTCTATCAACGTTGAAGGAGGTCGTCTCGATTCACGGGCGTCTCTGGCGTATGGCAGCGCTGACATGGAGGCAGCCGGCCTGGATCGGTGGAACGCCTTAAATTTCAACTGACTTGAGCAAACCTCCGCCGTGTTTACCTTCGGAGGAGCGCCATGAGAGAGGACGAGCCCGTGAGGTGAGTGGGAAAGCGAAGAAAGGCATATACTTGTGAAACGTCGACGAGAAAGTATCGTCTTTATTCGACATTTGTCGCCAAAGGAGCAGATAAGCAGGCAATGTTTTTGGCTCCGTGAGAAAAACGTTAGACAGATATTGTTGTCTTTTTCTGAATTGACCTTTATGCACTTCACGACAAACCATTACAAGCAACAGCACCTCTGACATATGTGGCGTGAAATATACCTAAAATAAACTGCCTTTCAATGAAACTCGTTTGCTGACTGTAAATCAGGTAAACGTCTTACTAAATTGTTCCCTAGTTTTTCTAAGCCTAAATCTTTCTCAAATGAGCGAACTGTCGCTTCATACTGTATTTAATACCTGAGCTCCTATGCAAGAAAATAGGTTGAAAAAAACAAAGTTATCTTTTGTGCATCGTAGAGCGCTACCCATTATTCTCGAAGAAGCTTATGGTGGTAAATTTGTACGGCTGATGCGTTCTAAGTATATTTCCGAAGCAACACTAATATCACCACGAGCGCTATAAAAAAGTTAGTGTGCTTTCACTCTTTAAGAGCTACAGAACGTCTTCTACCCACTCTTATATTCTTCTACATCAGTTCAACTCGAAGAGTTCTTGCGGAGTAATAGAGTGCAGTTGGGAGTAGTGTTGGCTTTTTCTGCAAAAGCTCCACATTGTAAAGTAAAAACTAGCTTTAAACTACTAAAATACTAGTAAAGCAGCCCGCTTCTTCGTCACAACAGTGTACCTGATAAGAAAAATGCCAAATCACATCGCTGGTTCTACTCTCGTGTAAGCAATCATGCCAAGTTTAACTTACATTTCAACGCTTTTTTTATGCTCTGTAAAACAAAGTGCTGATATGTGTTAAAACATCCAGCGCAAATATTGCGCACAAAAGCAATGTGTATCATTTGAAATGGCAAATTCTTATGCGTTAGTGCAAGTCACACAAAAAGGCGTCCAAACAGTGTTGGTGCACGCGAATTATTACATAAATGTTTATGTGTGTAAATAACCATTTCTTCCAGATAAACACACCCAGGAGACGTTGTCTTTGTTCTGCTGTGCCGAATAAAGTGGGTTTAATTTCGGAGGTGTTGCCGCTTTTCCAATGAAGGTGGACCAGGCTAACGCTGTGTGTCGAGATTGGTGCGCACGGTGACAATTCTAGGTTTTTTGTTCTTATGTGAACTCGAAGCGTGGACAAATGTTTTTTGTCCAGAATAAATTATTTCTATCAATCCTTGCAGTTTAGCAACCCAAATTATTCTGGAGCCCTCTTCGTTGAGGTGCTGCCTCAGAGCGTTATGCCCCATAAAATGTTTAGAAAGAGTTTGCCAGATAGTGTAAACGGTGAGCAAAAAACACGTAACGCACACGCATGGTTCTCTAATCTGGTCAGCAATCGCGCTTATGTCAACTTTTAGGAAGAAAGAAAAGGCACATTTCTTAAACATAATCTCCCATGGTTTCATCTGCGTTTAAAACTGATGCCTTTCCCTGCGGTTAGAATTCAACACTCCCTTCGTTCCAACTCATAGTAGGCTACAAGAATTCCGGTTACATTGGTTGTGAAAGCCTTAGTGTCAAAGGTAGCGTAAGGAGTGTCCTTTTCACGACTGTTCATGAGACGTTCGTGTAAGCTACCTTGCTTCGCGTGGCTGTGACAGCGAATCTGCATATGTGTAATATCTCTAGTTCTCGCTCCAGTATCGAACGAAAGCTCAGGGCTTGGTTCGCTACTCCGAGGCGTTGTTCACCGTATGACAACAAAGCCAATTCCTCTTAGAGCCTGCATATTCTCATATGTTTATTGCTGCCACAAAGAGTTGTTCCCAGCAATGATTGTGTGTTTAAAAGTAGAGCCAACTTTAAAAAGATTAGTCTAAGCATGGTCTTTGTATGCTGGCTTTCACACATTATGAAGTGCTCAGTGAAGCGTTGCTATCTACGGACGGAGCATCGTTACTGTCTCACTTTGTGCTCTTCTTAACCTGCTGCTCCTTTCCGGAATCCTATATGCTGCATCAGCCATTTGGCCATCTACTCCGGCCATTGCGCCATACCACGTGTTCCTCTGCAGAAGCCCTTGCGGCGCCCTAGAGCCGGCGCTGTGATTTGCGTAGTCAGGCTAGAATAAAATCCCATCGTCACTACTCAACCACCGCCAGCGTCCTTCCCCTACAATGTAAACATCGGGCGGCTGACTTAATATTTCTTATATCAAATGCCCAAAATATCTACAGCCCATCACAGCAAATTCATTCATCAGCAAGCTTCGCCCGACTTTCCTCTTGTCAGTGTTGCAGGACTCGAAATTTTTTTTCTCCTCACAGTGACCCGCTAGTGTTGTAAACATTTTTTGGTTGTGTAATAGCATTGCTATCACTGCTTGAAGCTTCAGCATAACATTTGGAAGAGAGCGGCCTTTCTCTTATTTTTTGTTAGATCGTAATTCTGCAAAGCAAGTGCGCAAATCGCGCGAACATCGGCAAGGACTGAAGGTTAAGGCTAATGCTATGTTGCTTCCCTAAACCTTTTTTGTACATTTTCTTATCAGGATTATTAGCAAGTAATAAAGTAAATATTACGTATTATTAGTATATTTTCTTGAAACAATAGTACCATTGGGAAGCTGCCGATCATTTCGGTAACCCACTAAAAACGTTTTGTTTATATTTTGAGAACAAAGATTTTACTGAAATGCCGGAATATCTAGTAGTATTTTTATTTTAAACACCATGGGGCAGTGCTTGTACGTACGGTATTCATTGGGACCCGAAATTTACAGTATGCCGCGAAACATAAGAAACCCGCTCAACACCTTCTAGTGCGAGAGAATGGCACTGGTGAAGGTAGGGGAAGCTCTGCAGAGAACTTAACCGTAAAAATTGTGCTATAGACAGGAAGTACAGCATTTTACCACTCCGCTGTTTAGGTGAGTAACTTTGGAAAGGCATTTCCGCCAAAAGATTTAAATTTCTCCTGCATAAAAAATGTGCGTAGCCTCTTAACAGAATATACTCCGTCTAAGCACAAAAAAAAACCTAAAAGACCCAAAGCTGCAACTAGGAAATGAAAAGAGTTTTTGAGTAAAACACAAAGAGCATTGTTGTCTTGTATTCTAAAAACCAAAAAATTCACTTGAACGTGACGACGATCTTATTCCTGTACCCGTCCGAATGAAAGCGCACACAATTTTGGTTGTGTATTGGATAGCGAGTTCGGAATTGTTCTGAACGCAAACTATCTAAGTATAAATTGAATGCCAATGCTCAGGATAATAAAACTGCTTCCTCAACATCTTGTTGGAGCTAATAGTAGCTCATGCCGGCTGCCTTGTGTTAACTGGTAGGGTTGGTTGAGCACAGGTTACAAATTAGTGGTGCGGAGGAGAGCTCCAACATCGGTCCAAAATCTTGGGCCCACGGTTCAACCTACCCCACGGGGTTTACGTTTACTTATCGAAAGAGGTGTTCCCCTCAGCTCGTACCTCAAATCAGAGAAGTGAGGCTCAGATTACGAGCGCACCTTCAGGGCACTAATTGTTGCGGTTGAAACAACAAAACTGGCACATTTATTTTCTTTTTATGTGCACACCAGCGCGAAACCTACATAAATGGCTACGCCTCAACTCACTGCGCTCTGCCAACGGTTGCCTCTGCTTTGTTGCATGAACTTGAGAGAGATCGCAAGAAGGAAGCGCACGATGGAAATAAGTAATGCTAGAAAAAATATATTACATTTATAGGTTTCCTGCATTTACAATGTCTGCATTAACGTTTCAGACGACAGAGATATGGACCCTTTCTTCCAAACCCCGTATATCCAGATCCCCTAAAACAGAAGGTGTATGGGTGGTTATTTCGCATACGGATGTACTTCCGTTGCTGCTGGTAGGTCAGAGGAAATAGCTATCGCTTGAAATGGCCTGGTAACCTTACCATAGCTGTGAATAATCGTTTTACAATTACGTGAGATCTGAACATAACTAACCATACACGCAAATATATAAGCCTCAAATATGTCGAGGGAAAAAAACAAAATACTCAAACACATGCGTTTCCGCACACTCTAGATACCAATAAGCACTAATAACGTTACTGAATATACAATGATTAAGTCAGGTTTGAGGTATGGTTGATGACATCACGGTTTTTTACAAAATCCTTCTCAGATGCCCTAAAACGTAGACATGTAAATGCACGAAAGACGAAATTCTTTTGAACCCAGATTTCTGCCCCTTATATTACACCACCTCCTTCGCAGGGATGCGTTGAGCCCAACGCCTTTGGCTAGCTCAAACTGGTTTGGGAAAAATGCTTTGGATATGCAATTACATTTCCAATAGATTTGAAACACTGAATGGGAGACTTAGCGCAAGAAGAGATGAGGATGGTGGCAGACGAAACAAGAGCTACCCACAACTGAGTTTATTCCGAAACGTAAAGCATACATATGACAGGCATGCACTGAACAAAAAAAGAAGGAAAAAAAGTTAAAAAGACATTTAAGTTTGTAACTTAAGATGAAGGTGTGAAAGCAGTAATTTGATTCTCATGGACTCTTTTCATGCGCCGTTGCTCATTTTTGATATATGATTCACGAGCAATAAAGGTCTTCGAAAGTTCGAAAGTAGAAAAACTACCAACGAGGGTTCGTATTCACCGTGGCTGGGAAGAGACAAAGGCTCCCTGCGCTTCTGTGGCTTAATATGTGAGGGTGAAACGTTCCGAGTGAGGGTTGTTGGTCAGTTTGAGCAAGGAGGCGTCAGTGCCATTGAATCAAAATGTTTGTTCTGGGATGTTTATGCCGGTCTGAACAATTTCGCTTTTTTCAGAGAGGGAGACTGAACTAAGATTTTGGTACAGGAAGAAATAGTTGCGGCTTAGGAAAATTGGCTAAAGAGATGGGAGGGAGCTCAAATGTGGAACCTGAGCATTAGGCACAACTGATGCACCAGCTCCTTCCCTTGCCCTCTCAATCAGCTCCCGCTGATATTGAGGTAACCGGCTGGTAGAAAGCTTCCTTCCATGTCTCGAAGAAGTTAAACATGCTACGTTTGAGTTCTCTACTGACCATACACTCGGACGTGGCTAGATTGCGTGCAAGAGGGTGGATATTTCCCGTATTTTACAGCGATTTAATTTAGGGTGTTATGGTAATGGCTGAAAAAGTTTCAGATACTTGTGTTCGCTTTTCTTCCACAGAGTTTGTGGTCCTTTGTCATTGAGATAAAGTTGTAGCAAAGAGAAAGACTGTGTTCCTAGCCATCAGGTGAGGATTTCTTCTGGAATCTTTCCGAGGAGGACAGTGTGGTAGTCGTGGTCACAAAGAGCAGGGTATGTGTCGTCGTGTGCCTCTTGAGCAAAGCGTCGTTTTCTTCCAGACCATTCGGTCTGGGTGGCCAGGTGACGTTGTTAAGTTTTTCAATTGTGGATGGGAATCGTTTGCGAAACGCTAATGTATTCTTCCTGCGGAAGACAGCATAATGTAGATGCGGGGTACCTAACGATGTTATGCTTTAATTTGATACATCCACTATTCGGATTGCTAAGAGTGTGACTCCCACTTCCACTTTTTTGTTCCTGTATGTTGGAGGTTCATGCAGTTACAAAGATTGCCAGAGTTGTCAACTACAACAACTGAGGCCTCGTGATTTCGCACATTCCAAAGTTGTATTATGTGTATCATGATATTCCAACTTCCCCCGAATGAACTTGATCCTACCATATCGCCTCTTATTGAGTACGATTGGATCCATATTTTTGGTACGGGATAATTTTCATGCGGGGTCGCTGAATCGGTGCCACGTGTTATGGCATGCAGTAGTTCCTATTCAAAAGGACTGCCTGCCCTGAATACGATGGTTCCTCCCGATTTTGTTTTCCCATCCACTTTCTTGGTGCTAGGGAAGTGGTTTCTCAAATATTTTGCAATGCGCAAGGAAGACACAAGTTGAGGACCTATTCATTGTCATTAAAATCAACATCATATTAAGAAGAATACAGGGTGAAGTGCTCTCCAAATAATTTTCGCCTGCTCTTGTACAGCTCCGCCCGAGTCCATTCTTCGCTCCTAATTATATTTCATCCCACCATCGAATAAATGGCCTTTCCGTTCTTCTAGACCCGTTTATGCATCTCCATTCTTTTATCCTGGTGGTCCACACTTTGTTAGCTCGGTCAAAATTGCGAAGTTGAGGATATTCTTATATGCTGTCTGTTTAATGGTACTTTTCTCTTCACGTTCTTTTGGGCGGGTAATTTTGTAATCACTAGTGCAATAATCGGGCCTTGACCAAAGGTTGCATGAGCTTTATCTTTTCTTTTTCTTTTTTTATTGCTGTGCTTTTGTTTGGGCGTTTTGGTTGTGGGAGAATGGTTCAAGATTTTCAGTTTTTGGTGATTGTTACTTTGGCATTACCGTTGTAGAGAGAGCCACACCGAGCATTCTTACGTGACTGTTCCTTGGGAGGACAATCGTATGTATTTTAGCTTGATTTTTACCTTGATCGTGTGGCGCCATCTGTCGTTTGTTAAACCGAGCTTGCATCAGAAAAAGGCTCGCGAGAATACTGGAAAGCATTTAGAAAGCTTCTGTAGTTAAACATTATATAGCCGGCTTTATTTTATTTCTTTTCTGCCACAATAAAGGCTGGCGTTATTTCTTTTCTCCAGAATTTATTTCGGTCCCCCTATTCTGGTGACAGCATAGGCGCCAGTGGAAAACACGCAGGCGGTGGCTCAGTCGGTAAAGCGTTGCACTGCTGAGCGCAAGGACGCGGGTTCGCTTCGTCGTCGCGGCTGCAGTTCTCCTAATGGAAGCATAAAAAATTACACGAGTTTGCCGGCGCACGTCAGAACCCTCAATTGATTAAAGTACTTCCAGAGACTTCCACTACGGCGTGCCTCGTAGCCCACGTGTAGCCTCCGTGCGTGAATTACCGGAAGTTTATATTTCTGATGTTTTCTTAAATACTGTTTGGAGTGATGGCGCCAGTTGCGGGCACGGCTGCGGCGGTCTCTGCCGGGCATGGTACCACCGACCGGGCGTAGAACACGCTTCGCAGCGCAGACTTGGTGAAGTTTGAAGTTTACGAAGGCGCGGAAGCTGCTGATAACGCGTATCCTTCCTTTCGTATCTGAAGTTGAATCATTGTCCTCCTTTGCAATCTTCAGTTGCCATTGCGGGGCATTACAGATTCAATCTATCTGTCTAAGGCGTAGCTTAAGGGTGGAAGTGGTTACCTATTTCTGTAGATGCCCTACGAGCCACAGGGAAATTGAAACTTGGGCCTAATAACGCGATCGCATTAGAAAGATGCGCCCCGGGCATGTGGCACAGCGCGGATATCAGAAAAATGTTTGAAGAAACGCCTTTTTTGTATCACAAAAAGCGATGGTACACTCACGCACATGGGCCCTTTTTTATCAAAAATCAGCGGCAAACTCACGTGCTGTCACATCTCTGGTTCTTTCGATTATTTTTGTTTTGTCCAGGTCCTGTTCACAATCACAGTCCTTACAATGTTGTGGCAAGTGTGAACCAGTTCAATTTTTTATTGACAGGGCATGCTCTCTTAGGCGGTCGATGATGCATCGGCTGGATTGGCTGATATACACTTTACCACAAATCAAAGTAATATCGGACACAATACCTATCCTAAACTTGATGAACGCTTTTCCTGATGAACACGTATCCTAACACAGGCACAGATGTTTTAAATCTTTTCATCTGGGCAGGAAGGGTTTATATTTTACACATGAGCTACCCCCTTACGGTACACTCCAGTGTTTACATATTAACCTAACTTTTCTGGGCAAACCCGTCTCTTGTGATTACTTCCTTAGAACGCTCAAGACTGTTGCCTTTTGATTCTGCGCACTCTAAAACTGTAAAACGTGCCCTCGCCACTATGTGCCTTCAGTCTGCCCCGCACAAA
Source organism: Haemaphysalis longicornis (assembly GCA_013339765.2). Classification (NCBI taxonomy): domain Eukaryota; kingdom Metazoa; phylum Arthropoda; class Arachnida; order Ixodida; family Ixodidae; genus Haemaphysalis; species Haemaphysalis longicornis. The sequence continues at coordinate 26,144 of JABSTR010000832.1, read as the reverse complement.
TCTTGTGAGAATGCCATGGGAAGCCGTTTTGAGCGTCAAATGACCCGGATTTCAACAACCAATAACTGCAGGCATCAATTAAACTTCCAGTACCGTTTCCCGGGGTTGAAACAAAACAAATTTGTTACTATAACAGAGCAGACTTCACAACTATAATTGAAGAGCTCGATATATTTTTTACAAAATATTACTCCCACCTTTTTACTGTAGAACGGTTCAGGATAGCTGGCTAAAATTTAAAAAGAAGATATCTACGGTTATCAACCAGCATGTCCCCCTGATCTCAATAACTAATGACAAAACTAATCACTGGTTTACAAGAACACTGAAAAGAATGAGGAACAAAAAGAACGCCTCGACAAACGCGCGAAGCTCACCCGTACACCAGCTGCTTTGCAAAATTACTGGGAATATCTTGATACTTACTGCCGCGCATTAGACTCAGCAAAACAAAAGTGCTTTTCCAATGACCTACCATCACTGCTGATATCAAATCCAAAAAAAGTTCTGGCAAGTAATGTCACCTGACCATGATAATACCACACTAACTCTGCATGACAATAACCACATCCCAATACCAGGAAACGACTGTCCTTCATTCATTCTTTTCATCTCTGTTTACTCAGTAAGAAAATTTTGAATTGCCTCAGTTTCCTGACTATGCCTTGCCATACATGAAACCCATTGGAATCACTGAGGAAGGTGTCGCCTCTCTGATCAATAATCTAAAAATATCTGCATCTTCTGGCGTAGGTGAGATTATTTTTAAAATACTAAAAATCACCGCCTCTGTTTCTAGAAAAATTATTTATCACAGCTTTAGACATTCATTATCATCTGGATTGCTACCAGACGATTGGAAACTCGCTAAGGTCATACCCATATTCAAAGCAGGAAATAAGCATTACCCAGAGAACTACCACCCGATATCACTCACGTGCATTAGTGGCAAAACGCTTGAGCACATTATCGCTTCACACGTTTACAGTCACCTCGAATCGAACTGTATCTTTTTTTCAAACCAACATGGATTCAGGAAAAACCTATCGTGCGAGACACAGTTATTTGAATTTACGACTGACTTGCACAATAATATGGACAATAACCACCAAACTGACTTTATATTTTTCGATTTTTTAAAGGTTTTGACCATGCACCCCATTGCCGCTTAATTTCTAAACGGTCCGCTCTTGTATTGTATTCATTCACCCTTTCATTGATTCGCAACTTTCTGTCCCTAAGACAACAGTTTACAGCTGTTAATAATTTATTTCTCCCACATGTTACGTTACCTCCGGTGTACCTCAGGGAAGCATTCCTGGCCCCTTTCTTTTTCTAATAAACATAAATGACTTGCCCGTTATGATATTATCTCCCATGCATATTTTTGCTGATGACTGCATTATTTACCAATCCATCTGCAGTACTAATGATCATCTCTCTCTTTAAAATGACCTGAACATAATTTCTTATTTGTGCAACACATGGTTATTTTCACTAAGCACCTCAAAGTGCAATGTTGTCTCATTCACCCGTAAGCGTGCAAAATCAATTTTCAGCTATCACAGTATTAGCAGCCACCTAGACCACGTTTCATGCTGCAAATACGAAAGTGTTACATTCACAGAAAGCATTTTCTGGAGTACCCATATCGACATCATCTGCGCCAAGGCTTCAAGGTCATTAGGTTTCTTGCGTCGAAATTTGCGCCATGCTACATTTGGCATTCGTAAACTGGCTTACACAACATACGTTTGATCCCAGCTCGAGTTTGCGTCGCCTATCGGGTCCCAATACCATCAATATCTGATTAACAAGATTCAAGCAATATGGAATACAGCTGCAAGTTTTATTTCACGCAACTACAAGTACCCCTCCAGTGTATCAGAGATTAAAATAAATCTTTCCCTTCACCCGCTTGATCTCCGACGCAACATTTATTTTTACGCCCTTTTCACATATATGTGTACAATTCAGCGCACTTAACACGACATCCTAAAGTTCCGACTAACATTTCACGTAGGGTAAAGAACCAGCATAGGTTTTCCGCCAGTACGGTAAAACTGATGCATTTACTTGCCCGCACTTCCCCTGGCTATCAGGCTTTGGAACGGTGTTCCTGATACCATTGCCGCCAAATCTAAGCCCGGCGCATTCCGTAACCTTATTCATGCTCACTTTCTTCGTAATATTGTACCAATCTGTTATCACTGATTTATGTGAACTTTCTGTTGTGCATTTTTGTGCAACATGTGTCTGCTTACCTTTGCGTGCTGTTTATCTTGTATGTGCGGTATGTTATTCTTGGCTCGCACAAGATATAGCACACGTTATCTTTGTAATATGCGTGTCTCTAAAGATGTATTTTTGGGCTATTTCTTGTAAAATGTTTTCTTGGACTGTGGTTCTTTCTCATGTTTTTTTGAAAATCTTGTTAATTTCGCACTTTGCTTATTTACCACCATACTCAATGCCCTGCCAGGCCCTCTAAGGTACTTTCAATAAATAAATTAATAAATAACTAAACAAATAGATTCAAGGTGCTAGCTTTCTGAGCGCAATCTTTACAGCCTCAGCTGTGGGTTTGTTGAGTAAAACAAAAAGTGCTCTCAAAGCGCTTATCTTGAGCGCTTTAAAATGAGCCAAGGCCTGCGGTCATAGTGTAAAACTGCCGAGTAGCCCTCAACCTTAAGAAGGTCACTTCTAGGTAGAACGTACCTCTCGTGATTTCGGCGCCCCCAAAACATGACACGCTGTGCTCAAGAACAGCGCCAGAACTGAATCGCGAAAAATACAAGATCCCCACAATATTCCGAGGAAGACAGCGCATTCTTCAGAGTCGGGACGGAAATCGACCTAGCTGACCAGCAGCGTGCCGAACCTGATTTACGCGTCATTATCCACTATCTCGAAAGACACAACTGCAGCGTGACAATGGCCTTCAAACGCAACTTACCTGCATTCAGCCTCAAAAACTCCGTCCTCGTGAAGAAACAAATCCAGCCATCTCCACGAAGTGAATGATGATGAGAGGGGTGAAGCTAAAATGCTTATCGGTAAAACCGTGAAATATTCGCCCACACATCATATAAAGACTCGATACGTCAAGGTTTCTACCGCTGCGTTGACAACCCCGTCGACGACGTCGTTATTTGTGGTGATTATGTGGGGCTTGTTTGGGACGATGAGAATCACAATGGGTAAGTTGGCGAATTCGGTGTGTGGCATTTTAGCCACCTTGGCCACCGTCTTCTGCAGACCGTCTTCTGTCGCGTACCCCCGGTACGTGTCTTCAGCTCACAGGCGACGGACGACAACCTCTTCTTCATCTCCTCCTTTTTGGGTAGCAACGAACGCGTTAAACGTTTTGACATCTTCGGCCAATCTTTGGTTCACCATTTCCTAGGGGGATCCTGCCACAATCATCACTATTCCGCCGTGTATGGCAGCAACGAGGGACGGGACAGGGCCCGAGCAAGAGTCTTGAGCTCCCAGGCGACGATCGACAACCTCTTCTTCTTTCTCTCCTCCTTGTTGGTTAGCAACGAACGCGTTGAACGTTATGACCTCTTCGGCCAATCTTTGGTTGGGAAATCCCTAGGGTATCCTGCCACAATCATCATCAATGTGCCGTGTACAATGTACCGTGTACGACCGTGACAGGGGCCGAGCAAGAGGATCTTTGCTCTTTTTAAACAACGGGGCCCATGTGCTTGAGTGTATACCATCGCTTGCTATCTATGGTAAGGAAAGTGAATTTCTTAAAACTTTTTTCACACGTTCGCGCTGGGCCAGATGCCATGGCGCATCTTTTTTTCTTCCTGTTGTTTTTCCTTGACTGCATGCCTCGAAAACGTGCATTGCACTTTTTGAAATAAACTCAGTTGTTAGCGCCTGTCTGGTCTGCCTCTATCCACATTGTTATTGCGCTAAGCCTTCCATTCAGCATGTACCATTTAGTCCAATAGAACGTTTTGTTGTTTAAAAAGGCTGTTTTGGGGGTTTTGCAACTTTACCTCGGTTTTCCGTATTTTTATAGGCCTCGTGTCTTCAGAGACAACAATCTTGTAAAGTATGTTCCTGCTTGTACACAGACAGCCAAATCTAACAGTGATTCTGTTTTTGCTAGTTCTCCGAAACGCAGTGAAACATAATTAATTGCACTGTTTTGCAAGAGAGTGGAATCAAGATAAGAAAAATATTAAAAACTACAAAAATGCAGTCACTTTTAATTGCTCGTAGTGAAGAGACGGCACGTGCTTCTACATATTGATTTGCAATTATTCTTTCTCTCTTCAGCATATCGCGAGCATCAAGCCTAAAGTGCAACGACCCAGTGAGTTTTTTTTGCTATTTCAGTAGGGGAGATTGCTATAAAATCACACCAAAAATACCTTACCCTGCCCGCGACCCCAACTCTGTTTAGGCCTTGCTCTATTGTTCTTGTTCTCGCTATTTTTGTAATTAAATACCTCAAAACTATAATACAAATCCACAGTCACATGTGACTGATAATAAAGCTCAGGATAAAACACTCAGTTTGATCCCAACAGTAAAACACATAAAGAAAACAATGTTAGCAGACCATCATTCATTACAGAGGTTTGAAAATAAACATAGATAAGAAGCAAACCACCGACCTTCGAACCCACATGGCAGTGTTAGGGGAATTTTCCTATGGGGTGTAAAAGAGTTTTCGGATCAATACCCGAGATTTCGAAGGCAAAAACAATGTCAACGGCAAAAGACCTAAGCTCCCCAATATGCAAATAAAGCCCTTTCACTCAATCTGAAAGCTTTCAGAAGTGCAGAACAATGATTCGCCATTAGTTATCCGAGCCCTGATGCCACCCGTCACGCTCTTCGCCACCCTGTCTCAACTCTTCCCTTGATCAATGGCACGGAGGCTTGTCCAATGCGATTCGAACTTCCCGCTTTCGCAAAGGTGAAACTGCGCCAGCGGTAGTTATGTTCTGTTTGTGCCTACTTTTCCTCCTGCACGTTATGAACTCAGTTAGGAACCCAACGAACGTTCCTAACTTGAACTCGGGCACTGCGGGTAATTACGTATATTTTACCTGAAATATTCGTGTAGTTTTCTTTGCGCTAAACAACGGAGACTTGTGTACTTATACCCACTATATTCACCCCTATGTAGCAATGTTTTAAACCTTGTATACGCCCATTATTTAGCAAAGGTTTTTTATATCCTGTGCACTAACCCTTTATGCAGCAAACGTTTTTGATGCCCTGTATATCCAACCCTTACGTAATAGTACTTGTGTGGTGTTTAGGAAAGTACAATAAGGTGCTGATGATGATGATAAGATGTATGACAATCGCCATTCATTGACGGGTTTGTAACGTTTAGGAATATATAAACCGCTTGGTTTTTTATGCATCTGTGCGATGCCGCTACGACGGTACTCCGCAACGACGGTACGCCGTAGGGCTATACTTGGTGCTGCAGGCAAGCTAGCACGACAGGGCGGCACATAAAGGGATCTGCTTTGAAAAGGCTGTTGATTTCTTCTCAGGATCACTGGCGCCGATGTAGGGAGTAAGTAAATGAAAGACACGTGTGATGCGATTGGACTCCAAGATCTCAAGAGATTCATCATTTACCGGATACCGACGCAGAAATTAAAAACTCAATCCTTACACAGGTTTGAACCCTCCTAGTTTCTGCCTCAACAAAAGAGTCCTTTAGGGCTTGAAACTTATTACGACACTATTTAGCAATGACTGTCCTCACCCGAACTTTCACCCAGAGGCTACTGTGAAGTTCACTATTTATGCTGACGACATAACGTTATAGACCAAGTCAACTAACTACACGAATCAGCAAACTATAATTACAGACCTCGAAAACGCAGTGCCAACCATTCACTCAAGCCAAGAAAATACCAGTAATTACTTCGCCACTTACAAGCAGAATATGTTTTCAGCGGAATTCCAACCACTCATTTTATTCCCCCTCATATAATCACTGTCATAGGTATAGAAAATAGCCAGTGCAAAAAAGACGGGGACGAGGAAGGTAACAGACACAGCGCGGTACTCACAACTGAATTTTTATTCGAAAAGGTAAAACATATGTACACCAAAAACCGCTAATGTGAAAACAGTTCAATTCAAGAATGAATCACGGCGCAAGCCGGCAATTCGTCAAGTCGCACGTCCTCCAAGATAACAGATTTCGCTTTTTTGCAAGGACACAGAAGGTTGGCTAACACAAGTTTCGCAATTTTTCGATATGAAAAAAGCCTCAGACACTTCTTTAGTATGTTGATTAGTGTGCTTGAACAACACGGTTCTGTCAGACAAATCCGGAGTACACTTGTGTACACGTGTACACGTGCGGCAATGAGAAGCTAAGTTAGAAAGCGAAGAGTTCTGGATGAACAGAAAATGCTCGGGCAGCCGCTTATTGAAGCAACGACCAGTTTGACCTATGTAGCGAAAATCACAAGACATCGGTATATCATAGACAACGCCTAAAGCATACGCAACATACTTGTGCTTGTGGTTGGCAGTGCACTTGTTGACAACGCACTTTATATTGCTATCTCTATTTTTTGGCAACGAGTGCAAAAAGTTTTGATAACTTATGTGGAGCTTTGAATACCACGTTAACACCATGGAGGGAACCTACGTTTTTAAGCCCGAGGGCAATCCTGTGGGTGTACAAAATTACTGCAAATTTCTTTTTCTTCTGTGAAGGATCACCACTGGAGTCACGTTTAGTACCACCTTTACAACTTTTATTAACTTATCGGTGACAGCCACGAGTAAACTAGAAGGAAAACCAGCATCTTGTAGACGAGCTAATTGCTTCGCAAAGCTAGCACCTAATAAATGTTTGCAGAAGGCAAAACGAGATTTTTGGCGCTCATTCGTAACATCCATAAACTCATACACAGACACACACAAGGTATGGTCACGAATACGCAAACTCAAATGGCAACAAATACACAGCCTCCCTCTGGTCAGCACAATAGGGGACACACTCGAAGACTAGGTTGACACAACTGCACACCACTTCCAATACGTCTATAGTTCAGCGCAATACCCAAACACTTTTATGAAAACACAAACTCTCCTCCGAGAAGAAGTCTTTACATTACAACGACCGATCAACCACATACACTAGCTCTAAGTTTTGGCTTCATGAGCTGAGGGCTGCTCTGAGTACCTTTAAACCATCAGCTCCAGGCCCAGACAACATAACAATGTCGCGTGTTTCATCGGCGCCAAGAGACGACTGTGAGGACGTAGAAGTGGTTGAGTACGCGTGCTCTCTCATCATTGGCATTCAGAGCTCCGGCGCTCCCGCTTGGAACCCTGTGCTCTAGCCATCCCACTAAAGAGGCTCCGGCTGTTTGTAGTGACCCGGTCGTCTCCTTCAAGGACACCGGCTCAGCATCTGCGTGTTTATAGCACGCGAGGTTGCTGGGTGTTTATAGCACACGATGTGGAGGTTGCTGGGTACGACTACCCCAAGCAAAGGACCCCTTCGGCCAGTCCAGAACGGCCTAGCCCTGTCCACACACCTGTCCATCGGGCTAGCCGTCGCAAACGCAGACTGTCTCCATAGTACGGTCGCCTTGACTTCACGGCACCTGGACGTCAGGCTTCAGAACCTCAAGTAATGGCGCAAGCACTTACTCCCCAGGTAACTCTCCAACAGCCACGTACTCAGGCCATCTTTCACGGTGAGGTGTTTGAGGACGTCGAGGACTGGCTGGAGCAGTTGAGTGGGTCGCATCGTTCAACCAGTATGACGCTCGCCAAAAGATGCGTGAGGTCTATTACGCGCTCGAACATGGTGCAAGGACGTGGATCGAGAACTGCGAGGTTAGGTTGTCTACGTTGAAAGAATTCCGGCAGGAGCTTCTGGAAAGTTTTGCCACCACAGACCGTCGGGACCTTCCACAGCGGCTCTTGGAGTCGCGGATCCAGAAACCCAATGAAACCGTGACTATGTTTACGGAGAACATGGCGCGATTATTCAAGAGGGCTGACCCTGAAATATCGGAGCCGAGGAAGCTCCGCTACCTTTGCGCGGCGTTAAAGAACAGCTCTTCGCGGGTCTCGTACGAAACCCTTCTCGCATGGTCAAAGACTTTGTCAAGGAGGCAACAGCCATCGAGCGAGCCCTGCAAGAGAGATGCCGGCAGTTCAACCGCGTGAACGGCACTTCGTCCGGTACTGCTGGCGCCCTAACAAGTATGGCCAATGACACAACCCTTCGAGACATCATCCGCTCAATTGTACGAGAAGAGCTGCAATTGAGTGGGATTGGCGGGCTGGAACCTGCGCCTGCCTCGGTTGCTGATGTGGTTCGCCAAAAGATCTGACAAGCGCTTTCGATCGCGGAGCCGCATGTGCAACCACCACAGGCGAGTTATGTAACAGCTCTCCGTCGCCAGCTGCCCATCGCACACATGGCACTGCCGCCCCTGGCGCCTCAAACCAACCCCCGACTCCAGAGAGCAGATTCCGCCACGTACTCTCGGTCCGAACAACAGAGTACGTATGGAACGCAGGTGCGCAAGACGGACGTTTGGCGCGGTGGCAACAACCAGCCACTGTGCTATCATTGTGGCGAAGCAGGCCACTTTACCGCCGTTGCCCGTACCGTGAAATTGGGCTTCGTGGCTTTTCACCCGCCGCCTCACGACCTCGGTTTGGCCAAATACCTGCGGAAATCGAAGCTTACCTTGCTGCCAGACAAAGTCCCGCGCCAAGCCTCCGACGTTCGCAGTCACCTCCCCGGCCGATCCTGCGACGTTCACAGTCACTGTCTAGCGGCTCGTCACCTGGCCGTCGAGACCCCCGAGGACCGCCGCGTGGAAGATCCCCTAGCCATGGGCGGCGAAACTAACCGCCGCAACCTCAGGAGGCAAGGTTGCTACCGGCAGGCCTTTGCAAGACCTTCGAAAACCAACTACGCCGCCAACTACAAACGATGACCTCGTCGACTGAACACGCAGCGTCCCCAGCAGAACACGCGACCTTGCCGACAGCACCCACTATCCCGCTGATGGGAGCCATGACGTCACCGTCTGACCGCACGGCGAGTAGAATAAGTATCGGTGAAATTGGCAGCGCGGACATTTTAATCTCCATAGACGGGCACCAATTAACTGCTATAGTCGACACTGGCGCGGACTACTCCGTAATCAGCCAAACACTCGCTGATCGCCTAAGAAAAGTAAAGACACCGTGGTTCTGGCTCCAGATAAGATCGGCTGGTAGTCACCTGATGACGCCTGTGGGCAAATGTACAACCAGGATTACTATTGGCAACTCCGAGTTCGTTGCAAGTTTTGTCGTCCTCCCCGAGTGCTGCAAGGATTGAATTCTAGGAATCCACTTCGTAGGTGAGCACAACGCGGTCATCGACGTTGGTGAACGCTCTATTAAGTTCGCCGCGAGCAATCGCCGCCCAGAACATGGAGTACGCCGTGCGTCGTTGCGTGTTATCGACGATGATATGAACGTGCCGCCGCGGTCCTGCATGATAGTTTCTGTGATGTGTGATGTTCGCTGTACCGTCGATGGTATCACCGAGCGTATGGACGCCCCATTGCTGAATCACGACATCGCAGTTCCTCGAGGCATGCTGCACCTCACCGAGGGCCGTGCGGAATTATTGCTGACCAATTTTGGCGAGGAACGCCGCCACGTCGCTAAGGGTGCCACTATTGCTTACTTCGAGGAAATCGCGGACAACGATGACTGTTTTGTATTAGATGGCACTGAACCTGGCGAAGGCGCTCCCGATCCTACCCTTGTCATCAATTCGAGCTTACCTCACGCGGAGCCCTTCGTGAGTTGCTAATGAGCTTCAAAGGCTGTTTTCCATCATCGTCTGCTGTGCGTCAAACACCACTGACGAAGCATCGCATCATTACTGCCGACCCTGTGAGACCTATTCGCCAAAACCCGTACAGTGTATCTACCAAGGAGCGCGACGCCATCCGAAGCCAAGTGGACCAGATGTTGCGAGACGACGTCATCCAGCCATCTTGGAGTCCATGGCTGTCCCCCGTTGTTTTGGTAAGAAAGAAGGACGGGACAATGCGATTCTGCGTAGACTACAGGAAGCTGAACCAAATCACAAAAAAGGACGTGTACCAGCTGTCGCGGATCGACGACTCCCTCGACAGGCTTCATCATGCCCGTTACTTTTCATCGATGGATTTGAAAAGTGGGTATTGGCAAATCGAAGTTGATGAGCACGACCGCGAGAAGACCGCCTTCATAACACCAGATGGTCTTTATGAGTTTAAGGTTCTCCCTTTTGGGCTGTGTTCCGCACCTGCCACATTTCAAAGGATGATGGACACTGTTTTATCTGACTTGAAGTGGCAGACGTGCTTAGTTTATCTCGACGATGTCATCGTTTTTGCACCCACATTTGAGGAACATTTGCGACGGCTATCTTCTGTTGTTCACGCCATTCGATCGGCCGGTCTCACGCTGAAAGCGGAAAAATGTCATTTTGGATACCAGGAACTACTTTTCTTGGGCCATCTTGTCAGCCACGCCGGTGTCAAACCCGATCCTGAGAAGATAGCAGCGGTGACCAAATTCCCGACCCCAGCGGACAAAAAGGCTGTTCGATGATTTCTAGGCCTTTGTTCCTATTATCGGAGGTTTATAGAAAACTTCTCAAACATCGCGACCGCGTTAACCTCCCTCACCCGTAATGATGTCGTCTTCCATTAGTCTGGGGAGCACCAGGCTGCCTTCGAAGAACTCAGGTTTCGCTTACAAATGCCGCCTGTACTCGCCCACTTTGACGACGAAGCTGCGACCAAGGTCCATACAGACGCTAGTAACGTCGGTCTTGGAGCTGTACTTGTACAGTCGCAACACGGTGCGGACAGAGTCGTCGCGTATGCAAGCCGAAACCTTTCTCGGGCGGAGACCAACTATTTGGCAACCGAAAAAGAATGTCTGGCCGTTGTACTGGCGGTCATGAAATTTCGCCCCTACCTCTACGGACGGCCGCCCTTTCCAAGTAGTAAGCGACCACCAGTCCCTGTGTTGGATAGCCAATTTAAAGAACCCCACGGGACGTTTAGCTCGCTTGTGCCTCCGACTTGAAGAGTTCGACCTAACGGTGATTTATAAGTCCGGAAAGCAACACTCTGACGCTGACTGCCTTTCACGAGCGCCAGTCGAGCACGCCGACAATGAAGATGATGATGACGACACGCCCTTCCTCGGAGCGCTGGTCGCTACCATCTTGTCTCAGCAACAGATGGAGGACGAGGAGTTGCAGCCTCTTTTAGACTTTTTACAAGGCCGGAATAGCAACGTTCCGAGGCCCTTCGCACGCGGGTTGAAGTTCTTCTGCTTGCGCAACAACATTCTTTACAAGCGAAACTTTGCTCCTTGCGGAAGGGACTACCTCCTAGTTGTCACCGCGTGTCTTCAAACTGAAATACTACTGGCGTGCCACGACGACCGAGCGGCCGGGCACCTGGGTTACGCTCGGACGATGTTCAGGATAAAAAAATTCCCCGCATTTCCTCGAGGGGAAGAATGTGAAAGTGCGAATGCACGAGTTGAATTTGCGCGGTTCGGTAATGTTGGCGAAAGAGAGATCACACACACACACACAACTACAAAGAAAGAAAGATGCATTTATTCACAGACACCTATTTGTGTTGTCGTTGTACTTGATTGCTAGAGCGGATATCAGCTTTAAAATTTCGTGTCAGTACTCCTTTAAGAGCGGTGCATTAGCCCTTCTCACGCCTGATTCCTGGCCAATCCCCACGTGGGTATGTGCCATGTCAGCGGCAGGCAGGCAGCGCGCGCCCATCTCTCCCCGTTGCCAAGGAAGACGAGGAGATTCCTGGCCAATCCCCCACGTGGGTATTGATGCGGACATCGCCGGTGGACGCAGGTTCAGGGTCACTTAAGAAGTGCATTGCACTTAACACAGAAATATTACTGGCCGAACCTTGCCGCCAGAATGAAGCAGTACATACGGATGTGTCGTGAATGCCAACGACGCAAGACTCCGCAGAACCGACCAGCTGGATTACTACAGCCGGTTCAAGTACCGAAAAGAGCATTTGAGCAGATAGGCATGGATTTTTTGGGACCCTTTCCAACCTCTCACGCAGGCAACAAGTGGATAATTGTCCCCACCGACTATTTAACGCGGTACGCCGAAACGAAAGCGCTTCAGCGCTGCACAACACTCTCCGTGGCGCAGTTTTTCATTGAAAACATCGTTCTGGGTCACGGCTCCCCGTCGATTCTTATTCTTACTAGGGGAACCGCGTTTAATGCCGACCTTGTACGCAACATAACGAACCTCACAGGTACCTCCCACCGGCAATCAACCGCTTACCACCCGCAAACAAACGGCCTGACCGAGCGGTTGAACAAAACCCTTGCTGACATGCTGAGCATGTACATTGATGTGGAACACAAATGCTGGGTCGAAATTCTTCCTTAGGTGACATTTGCTTATAATACCGCCCGGCAAGAAACAACGCGCATGACACCGTTTGCACTTGTCCATGGACGTGAGGCAGAAACCATGCTTGATGCAATGCTGCCTCACGATGACGGCGGCGGCGACGAGGACGTCCAGAGTTTCATCCCGAAAGCCGAAGAAGCGCGTCAGCTGGCGTACCACCGAATCACAAAACAGCAGCTGCAGGATTCTCTCCAGTACAACGCCCGCCACAGGCACGCCGTTTTCGAACCTGGCGACCGTGTATGGGTGTGGACTGCAATAAGACGTCGAGGGCTATCGGAAAAACTTCTAAAGCGTTACTTCGGTCCCTACCGTGTCCTTCAACAACTTAGCGACGTCACTTACACCGTGGTTCAGAAGACTGCACTTCAACGAGACGGCGTCGCTTGCCCCCGGACGTAGTGCACGGAGTGCGCATGAAACCTTATTTTTCAAGGACATAACACACCCGCGCCGGTTGTCGGTATGTCAACACAAGCATCGGGACGATGCTTCCTATGGAAGGGGGGGGGGTAAATGTCACGTGTTTCGTCGGCGTCAAGAGACGACTGTGAGGACGAAGATGTAGTTGAGTGCGCGTGCTCTCTCATCATTGTCATTCAGAGCTTCGGCGCTCGCGCTTGGAGCCCTGTGCTCGAGCTATCCCACTAAAGAGGCTCCGGATGCTTGTAGTGACCCGGTCATCTCCTTCAAGGACCCCGGCTCAGTATCTGCGTGTTTATAGAACGCGACAATATATAGGACTCAAAAGCACTTACACGCAGACACTGATGTTACACTCCTTCACATTTACAACAAGATTTCGTTCGGGGCACATTCGAAAGTGTTGGAGCGAGGCCATATTTGTAGCATTCTCCAAAGATGGGAAGGACCTTTCGACTCGCGCAAGCTATCGACCCACCGCCATCAGAAGCTGCTTGAGCAAGCTTATCGACAAGATGATCAACTGAGCACTAGCGTACTTTTTGGAGTACAAAGATCTTCTCTAGAGGAGCCAGACAGGCTTCAGGGGGGGGCGATCTACGAAGGACCAACTTGTCCCTCTTGAATTATTTATCGAGGACGCCTTCGTGCATAAACAGGTTTGCCTTACGTTGCTTTTTGACATCGACAAAGCCAATGACACCGCTCGTCGGTACGGCAGCCTTAGTGACCTGACGTCAATCGTTGTTTCGGGCAACATGTTGAACAACTATTGTAGTCATATTTCGGAGAGAACCTTTCGTATGAGTTAGTTCTGCACGGTCGATGGTTCATCTGCAAGAAAATGGCGTGCCACTAGGTGGGGTGTTCATCTGTACTATTTTCATAGTTAGGATGACTTTCTTGGAAAGGCATTTCCACCTGCAATTTGTTATTCTGTGTTTGTAAATGACGTCCAGATTTCATGTGATGTCTATCTGCGAACGCCAACTCCACCTTGGTGTCAAGAAACTTGCCGGCTGGGCAGACAAAAATGGTTTCGAAATTAATCCTAGAAAGAGCTCTCGTGTTGTGTTCTCCAGAAAGCGTGGGGTCCACCCAGACCCAGACGTCACTATTAACTGCCGGTCGGTTCCTATGAACAAAGACCACAAGTTTTTGGCTGTTTTATATAATGAAAACCTTACATTAATTCCGCATCTCAAACAACCTAAATGCAAATGCTTAAAAACAATGAACATTCGTAAGATCCTCTCACACCAACCTTATGGGGCTGACAAATAACTCCTGGTGCGCCTTTACACCGCCTTGGTAGGGTCTCGGCTTGACTATGGCAGTGTCGTGTATGGGTTCGCGACAAAAACATCGCTGAAAATGCTCGACCCACTGCTGCACCTTGGCCTTCGCCTCTGATGCGGCGCTTTCAGCACTAGCCCAGTCCAGAGACTGTTTGTCGGGTGTGATAAGTGGGCCTAGTGCATCAGCGGGAGTACCTCTACTTGTATGCATCTAAGATCGTGTCTCCCACCAAACATCGTTTTAATTCTATCCTGAAGGATACATCAAACTTGCAACTCTTTTTAAACAGCCATCTATTTTCTTACCTTTCCCTCTCAGAGGGAGGGATGAGGATTCTGCTCTCAATGTCCCCCTTTCTGACATGCACAATCCACGCATCCATAGTTTCATTCCACCATGGCATCTACGCCCTATATCATGAGACCTGTCATACATGCAAGTAGAAAAAATAGGTACCCAGGAGTGCGATTCTTCAGAACTTCCTGTTCCTGCCCGACAAGTACAGGAGTGCAGTATTCTTCAGCGACGCGTCGAAAACCGCTTCTACTGTCTCTTAATCAGCGCACCAACAAAATTTTAGTGTTAGTAAAACATTGAATTTTCATAGTAGTATTTACACGGCAGAAGGGCATGGCATCTTACCCGCTTAAAATCCCATCATCAAACATAAAATTCCCAAGTCCATCGGGTACACACATTCTCTAAGCGTTGTGCACGCACTGTCATCAGGAAGGTCACCTAAAAACTATATGATCAATGTTCTTTTAAATGTTATTAGGACTGCATATGCTTCAAATTAGGAAATAACTTTGTGCTGGGTACCAGGGCATGGTGGTATCCCTGGCAATTAAACCGATGACGAAATGGCTGGTGCTGCTGCTCTCATGACCACAGTTGATCTAACAGTAGCACCTTAAAGCGACCTAAAGACACACATCAGACGACAGCTTCGTAACTCGTGGCAATTATACTGGAGTCAACAAAGAGACAACAAACTACATGTAATAAAACCACAATTTGGTTGGTACACAACTTACTCACAACAGATACACTGAAGTCGCCCTGGCTAGGCTGCGGCTAGGCTACGCACATGTAACGCACTCCCACCTCCTCACTTGTATTTCGGGCCCAATGTGTAGCAGGTGTGGAAAGGGCCTATCCGTCGTCCACGTAATAATAACATGGAAGGCACTTGACCCAACACGACGCAAACATTTCCCTGAATTATACTGACCACACATTCCACTGCACCCATCATACTTTTTAGCCGACGAACCAATGTTTTCTAGTCAACGTGTGCCTAATTGTTTAGGTTTTTAGCTGAGGTAAAGTTTCTGCAGCTCTTGTCATATCACCTGTAATCATCCTAGCCTTATGCTCCAGCCATCTCTATTGTCTTTTGTTTTGGGTCACTTTTACTTTTATTCACATGATTTAGTCTTTACGGTACAACTTCTCTGGCTCTCTTTGCCCTTGTTGGCCTTGCCTCATTAAACGCCAACCATCATCATCAAGATTTTAGGCCTCATCATCTAGGCAAATACACGCAACAAGGAAATGTATCTAAGCTTTCCGAGGGTTTCAATCAAGTCTCCCACACGCTTCTACGCGTTCTAACCACCGCTGTGCATTGAAGGAAAAAGACATGGTCCGCCTGGTCTAAGCTATCCTTACTTACCATGTTACATATGTCACACCGTACCTTATCCTCATCAAATCAGACACGGACACCATTGGCAGGCTTATAGAAAAGTCGGTCAAGCAAGTCCTTATTCTTTCTATGAACACCTCCACGGTCCCTCTTTTGCAACTAGGCCTCCACAACACGATGCCAGAATTTATAGAAGGCCAATATTCTAGTCAAGGTCTTTCTCACCCAAATATCTGCCGGCTTAGCCTCCCTGGAAAGTGTTCACGTCCATTGCTAATTCACTGCCTCTCAGCCCCTCTCTGAAATCTGGAGGTGTTATCCGGGTTTGCCCCATGCGAAAAAATTATGTACCTAGACCTACACCCCCACCGCCGAAAAACACGAGGTCAAGAACACGAGACCATCTATGGAATACGTGCAGATGTCTCTTATATAGATGCTAGCAACTACACCAACGGACACCATCAAGTAGCTGAAGTCAACACCAAACCCACCCTCGTAGCTTCTGCAACAATCGAGACGTCAACACGGATTTACGAAGAATGCGCCATCGCATTAGCCCTCATTCATACTAAGAACCCCGTCATGATCAGAGATTCTCACGCAGGTTGAAAAAGCTTTCTATCCGGAAGGGTGGCCCACTAAATTTTGAAACTACTGTCTCAGAATAAACCCTGCCGGAAAGTCACCGTGGCCATTCCTTACTAACGGGCAATACCTTTCCTCGCCAGCAAGCCTGCGCCCTGTTCTTCCAGGCTACTGATGATACCGCAGGGTGAATCCCTCTACTGACTTTTCAAGACATTACACAATTTTACCAGTTCAAGCAACACCACTTTACTCCTCCACATTCTAAACTCTTAGAAGAAGAATCCCTACTTCGCCCACTAATGATTAATACCTTTCCTCACCCAGTCCGCCTCCATCTCATCTTCACAATGCAATTTCCGGCCAAATTCAAGTTCCACTTACAACCCGGTACTCTTCCACACGTCATCTTATACTGCAGGCATTACACCAACCACCTCCCTCTTACATCCCCATTTCCACCCCTGAGCTCTGGGAGAACCTCGGGACTAGAAGGGATCCCGACGTTCAGACACTTTTGGCCTCCAGAGCAAAGACTGGCCGCACATCATATGGCTTCCTGGAATACGGAACCACTCCCACTTCACCGGCTCAGTAGAATGTTTTCACTCACTGACTATTCGTTTCTTCTCGTGTCCGTATAAGTCAGCACCATAAATACTGGGTTCATGGGTGGGGCATCGGTTTCCTTCGTCAGTTGATTTGCGGCCTCATTTTTTGAGATGCTCACTTAAGCATGAATTCTCTGGATATGAAATCACATCGCCCGATTTGGCAGTAAGAGGTGAAGATTCGCGACTGGAGACCGCTTGGCGTCACTGTAAGCTCCAGTCGCAAGGGTGCATCGCGCATGCAGGGGTCTTTCACTGGAGGTTGCACAAAAAGATAACATCACTTGTAGGTTCTCTAAGAACGTGGGCGTAGGTGTTAATAGCGTTAGTCGCGTAAGAGCGAGGTCACCTCAGACAGATATTTGGGGACCTTCAGCCATTTTTATTGGTTGGTTCCGCTGGTGGCTAGACTACAGGCGCTAGTAAATCGACACCATGTAAAATAATTACGCCCTTCGTGTAAACAAGAAGCCGAAACGGTGGCACCAGAGCTAGTAAGGCCGAAATTTCCTAGCAGAGCAGAAGCTCTGGCAGGATCCTGTGAGAACTGACTCACGGCAGGCCATTTCCCAGCCGTGGAGCGGCGAATAAAGTTTTCTGTGGCGGTGTCCACGTTCCATTTTGTTTACAGCGAGCTTATGGTGCACGTGGAAGGTCTTCCGCACAAGTGGTGCCCGTAACGCTTCTGTGCTTCCGCGCGGTAGGGCGCTTGTTGCCTTCAGCGGTTACGGTTTAGTAGACGCTGGCGAAGTAATCCTGACTGGGCGAATCGCCTAGGGCCATGTTTAGAGACTGCGTCTCTAGTTGTGCAAAGCGTGCCCCTCATGTACAGCAGCCTTGTCTGCAATATCTCCGAAGGAATCTCGAACTCTATTACGCAGTTAGTTTGGTGTCAGCTCACCATCCCGGGCATCCGGTCGAAGAGCTATACACCACTGGCGAAGCGAGAATGCTAGCACTTCAGCACTTGAACCGGCCGTACAGAGATTGTGTTCATGTGTTTACGGACGGATCCGTCAACAGAGAAGCAGATACCAGCGCAGCAGTCTTTGTGGTTCCCGGCATGAACGTTTCCTGAGCGGCTCACATTGACCAGTTGACATCATCAACAACGGCAGAGTGCATAGTGATCATGGCGGCCTTGAGAAAAATCAAATCGCTTCGGGTGCAGCATGCGGTGATTCTCAAGTGTTCCAAGTCGGCCTACAACTCTTGCAGCTTGGATTTCCCGCAGATAAAACTTGCCAACGCTCCCTACGTCTCCTTAATGAAAACGAACTTAGCGTTCGCTTCCAGTGGATCCTTTCCTACGTAGGAGTGCTTGGAAACGAAGCTACGGACCAGTTGGCTCGTGAAGCGACATCGTACACTCGTCTTCTGAAGGTGGCCGTAGATGAACGGCGCATTTTAAAAACAACCATAAAAGATCATTTCCACTCTCTTTGGCGACTACAACATCGACCTTGTGTTACCAAAGAAATGAAGAGGATAGAGGCAACCTTACTATTCCACATACGGACCAACTCAGCGTGGACACCGGCGTAGCTTCATAAGCTGAACATTATCTCTTCACCTCTGTGCGGAACGTGTGGTGGTACAGGCGACATTGGTCATTTTATTATGGCCTGCCGAGAGCATCGGAGGAGCGATTAGCTTTGTTTAAAGAACTGCGAAGGAAAGCCGCTCCGCATGCCTCTTTGAACAATTTACTTTCCCCGGAAGGCCATTGGATCACGAGGAAAGACATATTTCGTTTGATCCTGCAATTTTTAATGGTCACAAGCCTCAGCGAATTATGGTGAATTCAAAGAGATAGCGGTAAAAGGTGCTGATAGTGTGAGAAATTGCCGGCATACCACGCAAGGCTAGTTCCACCCGTCAATAAACATCACCACCACCACCACCTTGTGTGGTTAGTTAACGGTTTTCAGGAGGCCACAAAGACGCGCCAAAGCAAGCATGGCAGCATGGCCTTCTTACAGCTTCCTAGGGGCCAAGCAGTTGTGGCTGCAGATTCTGAACGGACAAGTCGCAATGCCACTGAAAGGGGAGTAACCGTCCCACATCCCCTTCGGATTTACTCATATCAAGGAATGGCACTCAACGCCAAAAAAAAACTGTGAGCATACCTTTTACAATAAAAACTCCGCTAAACTTTGCCTACACTCTTGACAATAATGAAATTGGTAAAAGTAAAACCCGTGAAATATCTGGGCGTAACGCTTACGTCTAACCTAAGCTGGGAGACGCACATTGAGGCTGTGAGTTCTAAAGCACAAGCAAAATTGGCGTTTTTAAGGAGAACGCTTCGTAATGCACCTCCTGCAATAAAACTGTCTATAAATCTCCTAAGACCAGCCCTAGAATATGCAGATATCATTTGGGATCCATATCATCAAAAATATCTGGTTACGAAAATAGAACGGACTCAAAACTTGGCAGTTCGGTTCATTTTTTCAGATTATTCTAGGCATACCAGCGTAACACATCTGCTGAACAAAGCCCACCTTTCCTCACTCGCACGCCGCAGAATTACTTCCAAACTAAAATTTTTATATCTTCTTTATCATGGCCGTTTTAAAATTTCACAAGACGATTACCTCCTTGAACCTTTTAAACATTCCTCACGAACAAACCATACCAAAGTGCTTCGACAACCTATTAGTCACAACAATGCTCATAAATACTCGGTTTTTCCCTCCTCTATTTTCTACTAGAACCGATTACCGGCAAGTGCTGTAAACTGTGAGACCGTGCAATCATTTAATCATCATACTCAGGATTTGGAATTTGTATAAAATATAAAACTCATGTGGCATTTGTTTCGGTAAAAGAGAAATCTAGCTTGTTATTATTGTCTTTATTACCTTTGTTTCTTTATCTTATTAAGGTCATGACTGCTTTTTTTCCTTTATATATTTGTGCCTCTCCGTGTGACCATGATGTATGTAATACTTCAGGGTATTTTGTTGTACCACTCCAGCTTGGACCGCCAAGGTCTGCAGTATATTCAAATAAATAAATAAATGAACACCCCACAATGCCCGACAAAGGATGCGATGCATGGCCGTTGTACATAATATAGGGAGTCTTGAAACAACTCGCTTTTTTTAACGGCATTGCCGCAGTTTTTATGAAGGGCTCAGAGCGGCAGAGTAATCACGACTGCTTTTATCACCGCCGCCTGTTGCACGTGTTCAACAAGCTCTCTAAAGACCAACGCGTTCCCAATTAGTGATTGCTCTTGTTCCTTCGGTCGTTTTTGATAGTGTCACGCCTTTTCTTCTGTCCGTGTTTATGCTCGAGGTTTGCATTTTCAGATGCTCACAAATTAGGGCGGCTCAAAACTTCCACCAGAGAGTTACTTACGTGGCCAAGTTTTGTGAAGTGCATTAACAAAGATGGCGTTTTCGCCGAAAAGCCTTTCAATTCTGTCAGAAAAGACAAAACTTCCTACTTTTGTATGCTCACTAAAAACCCAGCAAACCTGAGTGGGCCTTGTGCATCCCTGCCAAGGTATTTAAAAGTAATGAACAGCCTCGTTGGGAAGCACCCTGTATGCCATAAAACGACTGCCTTTTTAGTTGTAGGACCCAAGCGTTTCAGGGTTTCGTTTTATATCATCCAGCTATTCCCCCTGTATAAGTCTGCAAGCTGTACTGATGAGTGGATGAGTAATAACAGGTACATAAAATATCTGTGGCCGTAGAACATTGCACACATTTAAGCTACAAGAGTGTCCGTTATTTTCATCTGCTAAAGAACCATATGAGGTGTTGATATGTTTTTACATTTAATAAATAAGGACTGTAACAAGAAAACAGTGGAATTTGGCATTTTTTGTTTCGAATGGGCAGTGCGATCTCACAATTTATTATAAATTCAATAAACGTAATGTCAACTCTTGCAGTCATAGTTTCCTTGCGTAGCACCGAGACCACACCACAAAAACAGCAATGAACGCCTAAGTTCTTATCACATAATGACATCAAGCAATGGTAGCCGATCAAATGGGCATACATATTTTCCTATCAGCCTAGGAGAGCTGCTTATCGCTACCCGGCTGCGTATTACTGAGCTTGCATAGCTATAAAATATTCAGAGAAGCTTGCGTTCCCGCGCAAGGCTTGAATGGCGATGCTGTTGTGCAAGATCATTTACGGACACGAAGTTGAGCTCCAGTATCGTTGTGGTGTCCTGGATGACATCGGCGGCATAGCATTTGACTAACCCTGTGGTTAGCATGGCCAAAGTGAGCTCGCCGGTTTGGTTAGCTTTATCGTACGCCACTGTGAAGGCACCACTTATCGGCTCTTGCGGATGCTTTGCACGCCAAGCCTCTCGGAGGGCGGGCCTTCTTACTCGGAATTGTGAACTATCCGCGACCGGGCAATGTAGGGTCAATTGTCACCTACAGCAGCTTCGACATTCAAATCGCGGCTCTAATACGGTACAGGGCGCGTGCGCACGGCCCCATGAGAATGCTCGAACGAGAAGCCTACGCTATGACGTGTTTTTCTCGTTCCGAGCAACCATTCCCACGATACGGCCCGCGCTTGAAGTTTTTGTGGCCAGTTTTGGGTAATCTTCCTATGTATGTATGCTTAGCACGATGAACACGTTCTTAAGGTACGGGAGCAAGAGCGCTGCGCTGTTTTTGGTATTTTCAAAAGTGCGGACACCATAGTCAGCCGATTTGCTCAACAGCTTCGGTGTTGACAAGAAATCAATAGTTTTACCCGGTTTCACATTGCGCAGTCATACCCATCCGGCCACCAAATACTATTACTATATTTGCCTTTTCAAGCGCGATGTATTTGTCACAGCGCAAGTACTTGCAACGATTGTTCATACCACACGAGTGCGTAATATAACAAATTTATGGTCTTGAATGGCCCAAATTTGGTACGAATGATAGCTAAAATATGTGCTCTGTATCAGTCATGTATTTCGACAAGCGGGAATGTCGCAGATTTTCGCGGTAATTAGGTCAGCAAAAAAGATTTCTTCAATGAGCATTTCCCAATTACGTGGTATATACTTTTTTACAAAAATGTTTGAACTGAAATAAATTAAATGGAATCGAAAAAATTTATATCTTGTATGAGCGACAGTCGACTGGGACTACAGAAAGAAACACTTATCGAGGTTCTATATGTAGGTTGTAAGTAGCGATTAAACGTCAGCAAATATTTCACAGGATCATGTAACAGTATACCTTTCTATGTATACAACCAAAATGAAGGAATCACTATCGCAAATTGGAGAATACAAGAAAAAGGGGGAGAGAAACGTTTATTTGAACGAAAATTGCGGTTGTGGGTATAGGTAAAAATAATAAAGCAGCCAAACGAGGTAACCGCGAAAAACAAATAATTGCATCCCAAAGGGTGTGGACAGCTTGGTTCATCAAAAAATTAAAATTAGTATTTATCTGCGTCTACATTTGTTCAGCGTTATAAAAAGTTTCAAAGCGAACAAAAAAACGAGCTCAGTGGCTTAAGCACCATCTTGTCGGGGGCGGCTGTCTTCCTCTTGGTTCGTTCCGGTAGAAGTCCAAATTCGGCCGGTAAACCTAGAAGTCGGCGGCTTCTTGGCTTGGGCTGCCTTGGCGGTTTCCAGAAGGAGCAGGGAGCATAAAAGGTGCCTACCCAGCACCTGCACCAGATCTCACGAAGCCAAAGATGACGCAGTTGTCTTGAAGGAAAAACAAGTTTTTTGGAGCGATTTTCTGCTCCCCTAACGACTCAAATAATACACGGGTGGCGAAGCAGCAGTCAACAAAGTGACGTGCGTAGGCGAGTGTGGGCGAGTCGAATGCCGCGGCGTCTGCTCTGCGGGCAGCGTCTCCGTCTTTGGCAGCGAGTGTTTCTCGAACCGTCGATTTCATCAAGAACACTGTAGATGAAAGAAGAATAATCTAGGCTGTTGACGTTAGTTCGAAATGCTCTCGCTATCAAAAGCGATGGCAAGTGCGGCATAAATAAAGAATGGAACACGGGCTTTCACTTGGCACACAGATGGCACAGAAAACACAGCCTGGCGCAGCCGGTCGGCACAAACAAAGCATGAACAAACCCAATGCATGGCTTACGGCAATATTTCACAGGATGAACTACAAGCACAGGACGTGAGCATAATAGAGGACGGTAAAAGGCACACCACCGTCTGGAAGATAGAAACGGCAAAGAACGCATCGCAGTGACCAATACGTAAACGGTCTCGGGTTCGGTTTGGATACGTTTCTAGCAGCCCAGACGAGTAGAAAGACGGGGCCGAAGCGTGCAGTACGCGTAACCATCCAGCACGGTCATGCTAAAAGGGAGCACCCAAAAGCAATTACGGAACGTCAGCAGTGGGCGCACCAGCGCCTCGATGACAGCACCAGATGTGCTCTCGAGCGTTGGCGGAGATTACGACAGTCTTGCTCAAAGGGTCCCGCGGACCAAGCGCCCCATGGGGGGGTTTCAACGTACCCGCGCCCTGTTCCGCCATTGTCGTTCCAGCTTCTGCGATCACTCCGGCGCGATCCTTTATGTTGTCGTCGCTGAAGCTCCGCTGTCTCAAGTGCGCGGTGAATCGCGCACAAAAAAATTGCCCCTTCGTCTAACGACCACGAGAATATAACGGTAAGGAAAGACACCTAATTGCCGTGTCAGGAAAGCGCTTGACAGGACAACCGAGTTGCAGTAAACCGTCGTGTTAAGAAATGCATTATGTAGATGGTAAACAAATGTGATGTGGGTTCGCCCGCTTTTGTGTTTGTTCGTAAGGTGTTTGAAATTAATTTCGGAAGCTTCGCGTTTCCCTTTCGCTGTCGTTTCGACGGAGCGGTAGCTGGTTGCTTTCATCCTGACAAGCTGATGAAGAATTACACGAAGTGTGTGTACAACGCAGTGCGCATTCGTATAATACTAGCGGCTGCAATTACAAAACATAACGGGCGTGCATTTCCAAACGTGCGACTTCCACCTAAGAGTGCAACTCCCTTATTATACATATTTTTTACTTCTTATAAATACACTTCATTCCCCTCTTCCCGGCCTATTTATTTTGTACGGTCACCTTTTTTTTTACATCATTGCTCCTGCCCGCCTGTTTATCGGCCGAAAGAAGCCATGAAGAACAAACACAAGTTTGGTTTCTTGAAAAGACGATTTCGTTAAATTATACTGACACCAGTTTTAACGTAAACTTCGTTCAAATAAGCTATATAATTAGGAAGAAAGGGAATGGCCATGCAACCCACTCGCTGATCTTCAGCAACACAACCTATGATGTCATACCAGCCAGCTCCGCGATTGGCGGAGGCCGGCAAAACGAAACGCAAATTAGCCTGATCCTAAAAGATAGCAGAAGGAGCTATTCGCGCTTAAATTTAGGGCAGGATATTTTTAAAGCAATAAGATCGAATAGCGGGACAAACAGAGAAGTTACGAAAGAGCATGTAAACATAAAAGTACTGATGCGTACGGCTGTTGGTACTACGCGGACTATGCTTGGTTTAGCTGCACTGCACTTCGGGGCTTTGGGGTTGTTTCAGAGGACCCTGGCTAACTGACGCAAGGAACGGTTGTCCTACGCGTTTTTGTTTTGCGAGCGAGCACTATGTTTCACGAAACAATTATTTTCTCCGAGAACAAAAACAAACCAGGTCAAACCAAAGGCAGAATATGGCTTGCGACGATATGGTGGTGCCACCTAGGTTCAGTAACGTAAACAAACGCTCGAATTCCACCGTAGGGTACCTCGATGCCAGCGCCGCGTGAATCAAGGCAGCCTAGGCTGCAGAGCGGCTGGTTCCTGTGATGTCACTGCAGACCATGGCAAAAGTCAGATCTCCTGCTCCATCAAACGGCCCTGGGGGGACGCAGATCGGCAACCACAACGTCACCAATCCAACTCTATGACAACGGGGGGCAGCGTTCAACGATAACGCGCAACGGTAAATAGCATCAGGGTGCTTGGCTTGCAAATTCAGGCTAACGGACATAATATTGAAACCATCAGGGCACTCCAATTTAGCCTCTCTCAAACAAACCGACTCGTATCGCAAATTGCCAGCCGGCACCACAGGATGAAGGAAAGTAACCTGATAAGATTAGTTCAAGCATTCGTCGTAAGCCGCGTGGTCTACGTCGCCCGGTACCTGAAGCTCAGGGTGGACGAAAAGCACAAATTAGATGCCATAATGAGGAAGGCCTTCAAACAGGCACTAGGCACTACCTACCCGTCACTACCTCGAACGAACGGTTCGAGGCACTGGGCCTCCACAATACCCTAGACGAGCTGATCGAAGCTCAGATGATCGCACAACTGAAAAGGCTCTCCAAGAGCCCGACTGGGTGACACATTTGAAGCTCCCTTAGCATCAACTATAAATCTTGAGCTGGAGCTAAATTGGACATCCCAACTGAGATCAGGGCGAACACATACGTCCCGCACTGCCCAAGAACATGCACCCCGTACAAAATGCAGAACGCAGACGCGCAAGAGCACAGACACTGCAAAGAAGGTTTGAGAGGTCGGTAGACTTGGTTTACGTAGACGCCGCTGACTATGACGATAGTGACGCAATGGCTGTTGCTATGGTAAATCAACAGGGCAAATCAGTCGCTTCCGGCACGATCGTCACAACGTCGCCTGAAGTTGGGGAGGAAGCGGCCATTGCCCTGGCAATGACGGCATCCAGCAGATACAAATTAATAGTCAGTGACTCCAAGTCGGCCATTCTTAATTTCTCGAGAGGGCGGGTGTGGTAGGAAGCGCTTAAACTCCTGCTGGCCAGTTTCTGCGGCCATCGTGTCAGAGAAGCTAAAATAGTCTGGGCGCCGCCCCACTGCGGTCTCCCGGGGAACGAGAACGCGCACGCCGCGGCTCGAGGTCTAACCAACCGAGCCGACACCGACGATTCCACCGTCGACGCGCACTCGTTCTGTCGGTCGGGGCGGGACAGTCAGGTATCTTTTCGGGACATACTAGATCATTGCAGCCTTGGAAGACCGAGATACCCTTCCCCACCCCGAACTTTAACTAAGTGGATACCGGTGGCTTGGCGTTT
>JABSTR010000831.1:0-39141 GCA_013339765.2 Haemaphysalis longicornis | reverse complement strand
ACGTATTACACGCCCGAGCACGAGAGAAGATGGACAGCTGCCGTCCCCGCCAGTCATTCACTTGGCGCTGTAGCTTCACCGCCTGCTCCGACCAATGCGAGTCAGTATTGCGAAACTGCGAGAGGGGTACTCCTAAATAAGTTCGGTCTCATTCCAATTGATTCCGGCGAAACAATCGGGTGTGGTTCCCCATTCTCCTAACCAAAATCCGCAGCTTTTCTCGAAATTCAGGGCCGCACCTGAAACCTCGCAAAATTCTTGTGCAATGGCAAGAGCATTCTCCACACTGGCCTTGTCAGTACAAAATAAAGCGACATCATCGGCATATGCTAAAATTTTTACTTCGAAGGACGATAGCGTGAAACCCTCTAACATTATTGTCCTCTATTATGCGCATGCACAATGGTTCCAGATATAAGCACAACAGGAGTGGTGATAATTGGGCACCCTTGACGAACCGATGAAAGAAGGTGGATTGGTTGGGTTAGTGGATTGTTGACTATCACTCTTGTCGAGCCATTAGCATAACATATTTGAATACCTTCGGTAAGCCAAGATCCTGCGTTCTTGTCTGCGTAGGTTTGCACACACGCTGATGACAAGTGGCCGTAACGGTGGCATTTCTTGCACGCGGAGTCTTGCACTGCCTCCTTATGTGGCCTACCCTATTGGCAGCGCAAGCAGAGTGGCGGACGCCCAGGTATCAAGATGAGAGACTGTTGACCGTAGACGTCCAGTAGGTGCGCAGCGAGTTGACTGAGATTCCATCCTTCAGCGTGAATGACACGTCTCTGTTGGTCATCTGCCAAGCCTCCACACTGTAAACGCAAACTAGCCGGAAATGGAGTTTTAATCAAGTAATGTGCCCTGAAAAGTACCTATAGCAAAAAATGTACTCCCTAGGCATGATCTAAAGAAGTGGACGAACCTCCATGGTAGTACCGTTGCCCATCCGGGTAGCAAAAGGGAGGATTTAGAACTACTTAACACCATTTGTGAGATGGCGTTCCGTTCCTTGTATACTACCACGTCCACAATAAACGCCCTATCTGAGGTAATCATCTCAAGCGGGCGGTCGCCATGTTAGTCTTCTGTTGTCTCCGTGCACCAGCACTTCAACCGTGGCCTAATGCTAATTAGAACGAGTGAGCAGGACGCGACGGTTGCACGCAGCTACAAAACCAATACCGTACGTATACCCGTATAGATGCTTCAACCAGCGCGATCACAGGCAGAGAGCGCGGCCGTGTTGTCTCAATCTGTTTATTTTGGCGATAGGTGTTGTCAAACTCTGCTGCTAACGAAGAGGCAGTTCTCGCCGTTGCAAACAATTGCAATGTTCATCTGCTTCGCTTGCTTGCGCATACATATACGATTTAAATTCTCGTGCCAGCGCGCCAACGCACCCGACTGCAGCGACTCAACTTGCCCTGGCGGCACGACTGGCTGCCCGGATGTAAACAACCTCTGTGCTATCAACGCAGCGCGGCCGGCGCGGCCGGTGACTCGGCGCGGCCGGAGCTTCAAGCCTCGCCTTGGGCCGTCGTTTTTTCTTATTTGTGAAGGACTAGTAGTGCCATTTGGTGGAAAGATTTTCATGTGCCCCTGTCACACGAGGAACGGCCGCAAACAGCATTTGGATACGGCGACAGGTGTGGACAGCTCGCTGGTAAGTGGTCTTTCATCAGTCGATGCGTTTGTCAAACGTTTGGATAGGGTTAACAGCGAAGTACCCGGGTACCCGTGCCGCTCACAGCTCGTACACGCACGGGCAAAGAAAAAAGCGCACACTCGTATTATTTTACTTGTTTGTGGGTTTTGGGGTATGCGTTCGCATTCTTTTGTAGGCCGGTTTGTAACAGGGCATTCGAGATAAAATCGTTTGTCGCGCGCGGCGTCGTTTCAAAGCAACGTGACGGTTACTTCGTGCTGGCGAAAATCAGCGCAGTCAGACGGAAGCGGGAAGGAAGGTAGAGAGATCGGGAAAGAGGGCGCTAATATATAAAAGAAAGCGTAATGCAAGACGAGAAATATAACACAACCCGCCTGCATTTCTCCGAACTTCAGGACAGAGCCGCACACGGGTACGTTGTCACAAACTCGAGCGTACGACGTCTAAAAGTACCGTATATTTTTTTTTTCATTTTTCAACGTGACCTGAGCCACTTATCTTCTCATTACCGCGCATGCAGACCTGATTGTGTCCCTGTGTTTGAGCGCACAGCCATCCTTTTGCGACATAAGAACCAGCAAACGCGAGAAATTGTAGAAGCCAGCCACATCAGAAAAGCTGGTTCCGAACGGTATCAGTCATCCCTCTATCGCCCTGCTTAATCGAGAAGTCGCATATTTAGACGCACATTGAGCGCTATTTCGGTGCTTCTTCTGGAATGCGTGTTGGGGGTGGGAGGGGGGTCTTAATCCATGTATGATGCGGTTATCTTTGCTGATTTTTCGCCTTTCGTGCGCCTCAAAGTTCGTTTTGTGGTTTTGTTGTTACGGTTTTTTTAGTATTTCGGCTGAGTGCGCCGATAACTGTGACGCATTGGGGGCGCGGCAATTGGGCGCTTGGGCATATAAAGCTTTGAATTGTGCAATAATAAACTAGTTGCGAGTGTGCGCTTGTGCCGTCTTCATGTGTTCTTGTCCTCGTTAATTTGCGCGCAGTTTATTTTTCGCAATGCATAATTACCAACTCGCCCAACTCGCAACCCTTTTACAGATCCTATACTCCGTAAAAATGAGTTGCCTGTCCTTTTAGGTACGGCAAAATCTCGCGCAGCGCATCATTCTGCCAGGGGGCCATATCCTAATGTCAATGCACACACTATGAAAGCAGCTTGCACTTAATGCGTCACATTGTCTGCTGATAAGCATTTTAGATTCGCCCCTCTCATCATCATTCACTTCGTGGAGATGGCGGGATTTTCTTTCATAGCTTGTTGTCACTGCAGTAATTAATAGCAGAATCAGTCCTACAAATCACAGAAACGGTTCGTTTCACGTTGAAAATAATCACAGTAACACACTTTGCACCACACGGAGGAACAATCGGTTGCAGTGATGAGGCATAAGGGTAACTTGTTGTTAAAGGGTCATTGAAGACAACCAGCAAGTTGATTTCAAACGGAAGTCGGACCTCCGCATAGCCATTTCAGCATTGATTTAGTGCCAAGATGCCTTAAGTGCTGAGAAATCGCTGTTCAACTGCTCATCAAACGTGACGCAAACACGACTGCAGTCGCTGTTTGCATCAGGATAAACCGGAAGCAAGTGAAGCAGCGGTGATTAATAGCAGTATACAAGCAACTGAATACAACATTACCACGTACCAAGCAGTTTGGTCAGTTCCGGTCAAATCGCTCATGCTTCCCCAAACTCCCCTGTCATTTGCCGTTCGAGACCACTAAGCAAAATGTTTCTCCATTGGACCTGTGATCAGTATTTACGCTTCACTGAAGAAAAACATTGGCCTTTTGAGGCCCCGCAAGTTTTGGCGTCGAACGATTTTCTCATGCGTAGCTCGCATGCTCCCTTGGAAAGCGGGTACTGCCACCCCAAGTATGGACGAGTAGCACCATCCAGCGGCAGCCAAGAAAGAAGTTGTGCGCGTCAGGCCACTTAAGCCCTTCCGGTGAAAACGTGTTTTTGCTAGTTTCAACCTTATTTTAAAAAAATGCCAGGTGTAAGAGGGGTATAATAGTGTTCTCCGTGAGCTAATCTATCAACCTAGAGAGACTTGCATTTTAACTTCACTGTCATTTAAAGTTGTGCTCGAGTATATTGTGCGGAAGTAATATCTTTTTTATTGCTGCAAAAGCCACGATGGTTAATGTACTGGCACTTGGTTTTATGAAGCCTTTGCATTCCTAATTTAAGTACTGAATCTTCGCAGGGAACCTGGCATAACAATTTTATTACTGTACCGAATTATTAAGTTCATTTAACCATAGTGTCTGTTTTGAATTTTACATGTGGGGCATTTTTTTTTTCTTTTTTGCTTTTTCAGGTAGATGTTCCTTTGACTCCCTGCCTGCATTCCGCGAACGGGGAAATTAGCCTCCGCATCGATGGCCAGAGTGTCTTGACTGCATCATCTTTACTGGGAGGACTGTGTAGTCTGTTTGCATCGTTCTGGGTTTTCAACATTCAATATCCCAAGAAGGCACACAGAGCTCTAACGTTTGTGGAACATGCCTTTTTGGACCTTGCCAGCACCAAACCACGTGTGAAGGATTTAGAACTAATTAACTTTTATCGCATCAATATCCCTCACCAATATTTTATTTGTTTTCAATCCTGTAATCATTGGATAGTAGTTTAAAGAATTTCGTATTATGTTTCTGACGTTTTCTTTTTTTTTACTGAACAGGGGATATTTGATGGGCCCTTCTGTATGCTGATAATACAGCTATCTTTTAGTGAAGCAATAATATTAACCAACTAATATAACTTGAAACAATTATCTAAATAATGTTGGCAACTGGTGCCAAATGAATCAACTCAAAATTATCGGAAAAAACACGAATTACATGGCTTTTTCTTCTCACTCTGAAGAAGCTGTCGCGATACCACCCATTCTGTTCTATATCCTTGCAATTAACCCCTCAGACTGGGTCACTTTTCTTGGCGCATTTGTGTCTTTATCAAAACGCACTGGTATTTTCCGCAGCATATTTCTCGTTCTTTATATTACTCATTTATCCATAGCCATCTCATTGCTGTCTGTCTCCTACATCATTTATCTCTTGTGCCTTTACCATCTACAAAATGCTCGTTACCTTTCAATATCAAATCGTTACACAGCTCTCGCTCATTTCACCACCAATTGAAAAAATTTTTTGTTGTTTTAAACCACTGCAACCATTTTTTTCACTTTGTGTACTGAGTACTGATGCGTACTGATAAGTACTCACGCGTTCTCAATCCTCTAGTATTATATAATGATGTCACTTACCATGCCGTTGTGTTTGTGCCTATATGTTTTTCGCGTATTTCCAGTTCTTGTAGTAATATTGTTTCTACAGTTTGTTCAACTAGCACACAGATCGCTCATTTCACCACCAACTGAAATTTTTTTGTTGTTGTAAACCACTGCAACCATTTTTTTCACTTTGTGTACTGAGTGCTGATGCGTTCTGATAAGTTCTGATAAGTACTGACGCGTTCTCGATCCGCTATTATTATATAATGATTTCACTTACCATGTGGTTGTGTTTGCGCCTATCTTTGTTTTTCGCGTATTTCCAGTTCTTGTAGTAATATTAATTCTACGGTTTGTTCAACTAGCATTCTATTGCTGTCTTCCATTCCTAACTGGCGTGTTTTTAGCAATTTACCATTTTTGCTTTCTTATAGGAGGTCGCCCTAAGTTTTTATTTCGGAGCCTCCTTGTGTACACCATGTACCATGTAAACTTGTATGCGAAAGTTCGTTTGAAATAAACCTGAAACCGAGAAAACCCGTGTGAAATCAGTACTCCCGCAGGGAACTAGAAACTCTCCCTTGTGGCCTTGAAAAAACTCCTTTCGGAAGGCCTACAAACCGCCCCAACTTTGCAAAACTCCATTCAAAAGAAATATATGCTTCCCTTGAACCTCCTAAAAACTCCCCTCGCGAGGCCTACAAAACGTAAAACTCCATGCAAAAGAAGTAAATGCTTCCCTTGAACCTCCTCAAAACGCCCCTAAAATAACATAAGTACTTCCCAAGGGAGCCATAATAGGCTCCTATTCAACCGCCTAAAAGTCCATAAACATCACTTAAAAACGCCTTGAGGAAGTAAAGAATACTCCATTTTGATCTCCTTAAATTCTCCCTAACATTTCTTAACACTCCCTAACTACCTCCTTTCTATCACCTAAAAACACCCTGTTTTGAGGAGGTAAACAAAACCTCCCTGTTCCATGTAGTAAAAAAACTCCTACAAGGAGGATCACTAGAGGACAGGCGAAAAAGAACCTCTAGGGAGTATATGGGTGGAAAAAAAGTTTAGAGTGCATGGCATCACACCGCCACATTTCTCTTGTGATAGACTGAACCGTGCCATACGGTTCCAGCGCTTCTACAATTCGGCGTTGCTCTATGTGCGGGGAAAGCCAAAGAAGCTTCAATTTGAATCCTGCTCTCAGGATCAATGACCAGGCACTTGAGGCCTTTGACCGCAAGTTCGCCTCGCTATACTAGCTTTTGTTTCGCTGCACCGTTGACGCATGTGACAAGCCACAAGTGACTCATCTGATAATGACCACAAGCAAGAATGTCCTTCGTGTTTAGAACGGCAAGCAAAGCATCGCGAAAGTCCGGGGCACGGTACGGTCGGCCAGACAGGTCAGCATGCAAGAACACGGAGTTTAGAACAGTGTTACCAGGAGGCAGACGGGGAAGTACGACCTTTGGTTCCGGAATCGTCAGATGACGCAACTTGAGTACCTCGGCCCAAGGCCGATGCGCTGTTTCCAGCAGAATGCATTGCAAACGTGGTCCGTAGCAGCCGTGTCGCCCGATTGCTCTGTTTCGATATCCTCGAAGCAAACACCAAGCAGCAGGCCCCGATTCGCGCCGCGCACCCCAACCCCAAACCGAAACGTTAGGCGTATACGTAGTGCACACCCTAGAGTTGCTGTGGGGGTTCCAGAAGAGTGGTGCGCACTTTCTGTGTACCCCGTACTCACAGTGTGGGGTTGGCCAACCAACGAATCCATCACGAGAAAGCTTCGCATCCGATCATCGTCGTCGTTAGACGGAGAGGTGCATGATTTTTTATTTCTGTGAACTGTTTCCTCCGTAAGCATTCTCTGAGTATTTGGGTCAGCCTCATTGTCGAGGGCGGGATGTTGTTGCGGAAAAGAGGGGAATCGCCATCACCAAGCTCAAGTACAGAAAGTGGAGAATTCAACGAGCGTTCACAGCAGAGCCATGGCCGGGGTCCTCCTCCTCAACAAAGGGTCCAGCCGATGGAGCCCTCTATGCCGGTGGCCAGGGTGGGCCCAGTAATTCGTCGTGGCGCCACGGGAATTAGTGGTGAGAAGAAAGGTCGCTTCCGGTCTTGCAAAGCGAAGGTGTACTGCGCCTGCTGGAGCTTGTTCTACCTCCGCGGCAGCCCAGTCGTGGCCCGCCAGCCCACAATTATGTGGAACCGACTTAATCGTGAAAACATTGGCTTACTGAACAGCAAAAGAGGCCAGCTCCACAACTTCTACTGCGAGTGAGCAATGAGGTTTTTGCTTCATGGCACCATTGAGGACCTAGAGAACTGGTTTGGCGCCGCAGAATAGGGTCCACAGAAGACTAAACGAATTGCCTTCGGCAATGCAACCAAAGAGCCATTTGGTTCGGTTTTCCTTCGAAGTTGTTTAAAGAAGGCTGACCACTCCACTGCATGTTCCGGACAGTCCATGGAAGGATGCCTTATGTTACCTCGCACAACACACGTTAGACACAGGGGTGATTAGTGAAGCTTCAGCTACTAAAGCTACGTCGGAGTGCGTGCTGAATTCGTCCTGATCCAGTATCCAGTACACCAGCGACTCCTCTGTTTTTTTTTTTTTTTCATTCCTTCAGAAACGCATGGCCAGAAACGTGGCCGCAAAAGGACTTGAAATGTTCCCTGATGGTTTGCTTTTAAAATGCCCCGTTCACCTGGCACCACTTTTAGATAATAAAGTTCCAACTGACAGAAAAGTCCACGCTTCTTACGTCTTATCAGATAGCTGAAAAAACCATCTCACTATTCGCTTGCAGTGGCTGCGTTCTAGTAAGGGGTCCTAGGGCGCGAACCGTGCTCACAAGTAGGCCCGGCAAGCACTGTCATGCTCTACAAAAAGTTAAAACTCACAGGTTTAGGAGCTAACTTAAGTAGCTCGTACCCCAAAATGTTTGGCTGTTACGGCCTGAATATCAACTTGACTAAGCTTCCAGCTAGTTTTCGAATTATTTCTTATGTAAATTCGGCGCTTTACTACTTTTCAAATATTCTAAACTCTGTTGATAGAAACATGTGACAAATTAAATGCGCAAAAAGAGCCAAGAGCAGCGCTTTTTTTAAATGTACTAATGATTATTACCTTGCTTTGTGCTTTCCTTTTTGACTGAATAGAAATAAAACACCATTAGTTCCGGAATCCTCCGTACAAAATAACGGAACGACATCAAGGCATATCGCAAGAAACCCATTGCAGGTCTCCTCCAATTGCATCAATATTTTACGATGATTACACTGGGGAAGAGATTTATTTCAAGGTCATAATGCAAAAAATGACAATCCTTTCTTGATCTGACGTAGGGGTGTGAAAAGGGTGATGCTTCATATTAAGGAGGCCCTTGCAAGATATGGGAATCTTTAATTAAACACGTGCTTATTTTATGCCAGAAGTGTTCGTTTATGTTGTTTTGTTTTTAGGGTGCAGTAGGTGCTTCTCCGCTTTCGTTTCTCTATTAACCGAGAGTTCTGCTTGTCTCGCCTTTCGGCTTGGCATCACCGGTCTACATACCCAACAGCTCGTTCCCCCCGCCGGCCGAAAGCGTTTCGCCATCTGTCTTAGTTTGACTAAACTTGATGGCGAACGCTGTGACCAAAGCCTACATCAAACCGCCACCCCCACCCAGATAAATTACGCCGGTTTCGATGGGTTTTACACAGTTCTGGTTCAGGCTTCACGAAATCCGCTATCGATGAGGCAGCTGGGCAATACACACGCTACGCATTACACAACATGGCTTGTTTTCAAAAATGCAGATAAAAAAATCCTGGTCAACTTTTTAAGCAAGTTTTTAAACACTTTTAAAAAGCCCAGTTTCTAATCGAGACACAATGAAGATATGTGCTGTACAATTTTGGCCGTAGCGCTTGGCACGTATGACGTGAAGCAGTGCCCCGAACAATTTTCGCTAATGTCACCTGTCAAGCGTGCTTTCCTGTACAACTTCGCTGCACAGGTAAGGAGCGGACTTTTCGAACAGAACGCATAAATGGCATTTCATGAATTGCCACGTCCTTCACACGGGGAAGAACCTGTATCTATAAATGGCTCCTGATGTCAGACGTGTCATCACTCCCGATACGCCTATACAATGCCAACTCCTGTCTCCCCATGATAACACTTCCGCTAAAATTTGAACCTAACATTTATAGCAGACGCCGACAACCCGGCAGGCGTTCGCCTTCAGCATGCGGGTATAGAGCAAGACGCGTGTAGCGCTGATTTTATAGCGAAACATCAATTACCTATGTTCTTCATAAATCTGGCCTCCACAGCGCACAAAATAGGCGACGGATGGTACACAAAATCCCCCGCTGTTCCATTGATAAAAAAATTCACGCATCTCCACCAAGTCAATTATGACGAGTGGGCGAAGCACTGGGGATGGTTCTTACCGTAAATCACCCGTGAGAGTGCTTACTGCTGCTAAAACGATTTTCTATCCGATCCAATCCAATACAATTCAATTTAATCCAATCCAATCAACCCGATCAAATACAATACAATCCAATAGTAAATCCAATTCAATTCAATCCAATCCAATCCAATGCTCCTCGCGCATGCGCAGCACGGCTCTGCAGAAGCTCTCTCTCTCTCTGTCTCTCTCGTCATCTCTCTAACCTTTTGTGAACGTTTTATTTGTTCTTGATAACTTTTTTGTGAACCTTTTGTTCATAGATGTTTCGATTTACACGGTGCTGTGCCGTGAGCACGGACGCCGGACGCCGGACAGGCCTCGGCCTTACAGTGCTTCGCCCCTAAAAGCAAGTAAATGGATGCGCATAATGACGCCACACTTCTGCGGGAGGCTGCTATTAAACAAAGTAACTTATTTCAAAAGAGTCGACGTGTGCCTGTACAAAAGAGTTCATCTTATGTCATTGGGCATCTCATCGACAAGTCCGTGTCCGGGTGGGATTCGTACAAGGGTCCTCCGGCATGCAAAACGAGCACGGAGCCTTTGGACCACCAAAGCCACACGATCCTACCCAACTAAAGGTGAGCTCGGCAAATGGGTGATGGCCTTCGACTTGAAAACATGCGGGCGACTAGACGTATTCTCTGTACTACACGAGAAATTACAGCGCGGTGATTACGCAAGAAAGAGTTAGGTAATTTTAAGAACACGTTCCCGTTAATGGCGTATATGTAGGGCTAACAACGGCGGTTGCCCAATTCTCGGGGTCATAGTAATGGAAACAGAAAGAAAAACATCAAAAGGGGAGAATGAATACTGATATGCATGATGTGATGATGAGAGGACACACGTCCCCGCCACTACGGCACCACGTCATTACCATGCATAGAAGGAATGGCGCGCTGCTCCCACGCGACACACTTGCATCTACCAATTTCATAGGTGCAGTGTTACGGCGATGGACTTTCAACCTTCTAACATCAGGCAGCAGATGTGAAATATGGCGACAGCAACACATAGCGGCATGTCCGTTGGGATTCAATGCCAGTGGTCTCGATTCACCAATATCAAAAGGTGATACTAGCTCCCTTACAATTTCTCATTTATCAAACAGCGGCACTCAGGCGAGGAGAATGGAAAGGACGGCCATGTTTAAAGTCATTTTTCAAAATGAAGGTGGAGGTCAAGTGGGGGCATTGGCCACAGGAGGGGGGAGGGGAAACGATCCATGCACCAAAGGGCTTCCGGAGGGCATGCGTGTTTAGTTGTCAAGGGGTAGTTTCTCTCACGGCGGAATTGTCAGCACTAAGTCGTTTATCGGTGCAGGTCATAGGGATTTGGGTGTGGGAAATTGAAATTGCGGTATCGAGAGAGTTTGACCATATGCCCAGATTATGTGGTGTAGTAGATCAGCGGCATGCTGACAGTATGGCCATTTTTTGTTTGATGATGATAATGATGGTGTAATTGTTTAATTGGTAATTGAAACAAGACAAACAGTCTATCCCGCCAAGGCCACGTAAAGCTTGATGGACAGAGCCTAGCAACAGTTTTCGCTTCTTCCTCTGTCCTTTGTGTGCAGCGAATACCACCATGTAACAAACGAACAGAGAATGTTCTGACCAACATAACTGCGATGAAATTAGGTCCTGTACCCGTTATTCCCACAGGGCCGTTCAGGCTTTTCCGTCGTCGTATCTAAAATCTCCCAGTACAGCTGTTTTAAGGACAGTCACATACTGGTTCTAAATAACCAATTATCAGAACGTTACTGTTGCCTTCCCTGAGGCACAGCCATAAAAGAGCAGCGCTTGCTTTAAAGATGTGAATATTGTAATGTTATTTTCGATGCATTGAAATTTTCTAAATACTCTTTTTAAAACAAATGAAATTTGTAAAATACTCCTAAACTAACTCCCAACTAACATTTTCTGTAACCATTCGTTTATTCTTGAAACAAGGTTTAAGCATCAGCTTTATTTGCATCGACTGATCATTAGCCTTTTTCGTCAGGTATTGTCCATGAAATTGTATAAATGTATCTGCAATTTAATCCAGTTCCTTGATTGGCCTAATATGTGAAGTTTGCAAAACAACTGCCGAAATTGTTTGCAGGTAGCAGTATATAAATTATTATTTAGGACTTCATTTAAAATTTCAACCCCCCTCCTCTCTGTAATTTGTGGAGAGATTGACTACAATAGGAAACAGAAACCCCTAAACGTAGTGTTCAAGAACATGTCAATCCCAAGCATCCCGTGTAAGAAATAACACTTTCACCGCATAGCCGTATCCCAGATGCCATAGTTTGCGACCGATTGCGTTTATTCTCTTAACCTCATGAACGTTTTCTCAAATAATATCCGCTTCTTTTCTAGAGCTAATAGGCGCTCAGTTTTTTTCGGTATCGCTGCCAATAAAACAGGGTGACCTGTCGCACCAGTGGTTCGTTGTGACGGGCCCGCGACTCGGGCGACGTTCTACTCTTTTTCAGTCGTGCTCGGCGACAGCGTTATTCTCGGTGGTTCCAGCCCGCTCGTGTCTTGCGCCCCCCACCTGGCTCAATGTCAAAGAAGACGACGACGCGCGGCGGCCCACTCGAGGCGCGCGAAGAAGTAAAGGAAGCGGGTGCGCGCCTGTGGGACGAACCCGGGGGCCTGGTGGAGACAACGCGTGGGTGCAGCGGTCGAGCCGCGGCGCTCCCAGCCCTCACGCGCATCTCAGCCTCGAAGTCGGCGACTGGCCACGGGCAGCCGCTAGCTGGGGCCCCCCTGACAGCGTCGTCAGCGCTCGCTATCCCCTCGTCGTGACGGGTGAGCCTGCCTCCGGGTGACCTCTTTGCCATTTACGTTACGGCATTGGTTTCCTTTTTATTATCTCCGCTTAGAATCAAGCATAAGCCGTCAGTTTCCCAGTCATCTCGGAATAC
Organism: Haemaphysalis longicornis; assembly: GCA_013339765.2. Classification (NCBI taxonomy): domain Eukaryota; kingdom Metazoa; phylum Arthropoda; class Arachnida; order Ixodida; family Ixodidae; genus Haemaphysalis; species Haemaphysalis longicornis. Next base: position 26,813 of record JABSTR010000831.1, on the reverse strand, counting down.
GAAACGAAAATTTTGATGGCTTACGGCTGAACGTGAAAGTATTTTGGTAGTGTCTATTACACGGCAACCGTGAGAATTACCGTCAGACATTTCTCACGGCCGTCGGCTCTCATTGGCTAAGAACGCTACCCGGAGTTTTTATAGGATAAATATTCCCTAAAAAGCCATGTTCGGAGTCGCCTCTATAGCACTGTGGTATAGTACTTGGTTTTTAAACGAGAAAGCTCAGGTTCGAGTCCGTCATTGCGATTTTGTTTTAGCTTTCGGAATTTTCGGTCATCGTGATTTTGGAAATGCTTTTTATTTTACTCTGGTAAATATCAAGAGAACGACGCACAGGACTTCTGGAATGTGTTGGATAACGTTAGATACGGGGTGTTCTGTGTCACTGAGCTGGGTTAGATTAGGTTTGTTGCAGTTTCGCTGGTTTTTGGTAGGTTATGAGGCGTTCGGTTAGGTCACGTTAGGTTCGGTGAGGTTATGTTACGTTAGGGTACGTTGGGGCGTAATATTTTTCAGCAAATGTTAGGCCAGTCAGCTTTTATAGAAACTGCCGTGAGGATTTCCCGGATTTAATTCTCACGGCTGCCGTGAGATTAGGCGCAGCAAAGAATTTTGTCCAAGCAATTTTGAATTGATTGCCAATGTGGCAGCTCGGCTGTCAGAAATAGAAAGCCGCTTGCTAGGGCGTTGCAGGCCAAAAATGGATTCGCGTAGAATGGTGAACCTCAACTCAACCGTGGTGCGTTTTGATATCTAGTAGTACTATTCCCGTAATCGTAGCCCTGTGCTCCGAAAACAGGAATGATTACAGGGATAACAGGTGTGTCGGAAGATGTCATTTTTAGATAAGCTGCCAACTTTTTCTGCGCAATAAGCTGATGAAGGGTTACACACGTGAACGAGTTGGGTTGCGGCTAATTTATTTACAGCACCTAACTACCTTTACCATTAGTGTTTGTAAGTTAATTCTTGCAATGACCTTCACGTAGTAAACAATTTTGTTATTGTAGTTTCCGTTTATATTAATGGTTTATGTTTCGGTATGCGGTTAATTTATTTAGAATACCTAACCACCTTTGATTCGAACAATGCCGGGATTTCCAATTCGTGTTTGTAATACAACTCTTCCAAGGGCCTTAAAGTAGTCGCAAGTACATTCATTATAGTTTCCGTTTCAAGTAATGGTTTCTGCCTGCCTCGGCACGCAGCAATGCCTCAGCCAGGTAAGCGGCGTACGGGTTTTGTCACACATGTATAGTAAACGATATATCCCGTGTCGGCTTCTCATCCTTCGATGAATGAACGCATTTTGTTATGGCGTGTAAACCACGCAGTCAAAATTGGAACACCCCCAAGCCGTGAGTGTTATAGTTAGCCTGTTTGCGTCATCACGTCGAAGCGTGTTGTTTTCCAAATGCCAAAGACAACTATACAATATTTTTATCTCCGTCCACCTTTCTACTGCCATACTATACCATGCCATAAGGTATTTTCATCAGCGAGAAAAACGTGTGTCGTTTAAAGTCGTCAAACTAGAATGGCCAAAGCAAATTTCCTTTGCAAGCATCGCTGATGGCAAGCTAAACTGCTGTTCAAAGGGATGCCATGTTGGGCCAGTTGTTGCCAACCGTTGTCGCCACACGCTTCTCACTTTGGCGCAGGTTGACCTGTCCCGCCGGCCCCACCATGTTTTCCCGCATGATGGTGAAGCGTGCCGTGATACCCTTCACGGTGGGAGCGTGGTAAGTGGCTGCGCAGAGAGCGAAACTGTAGAAGGAAAGCGGCACGTAATTGCTCTGCTAACCATTGGACGTGAAGAATCTCGTTTGCTACAAAAAGCTGTGGGTGCTTCACCATCAGAACCTACTGAAGGAGCATAATTATTTTTTTTTGCAGCCGTACGTGACTGAAAAGTTACAAAAGTCTTCTTGACTTATCTCAGCTTTTTCTATAGCCATCTCGCGTATATAAAAGTGAGCGGGATAAATTAATTGATTGGCTGATTGACTGGCTGATTGATTGATTGATTGATTGATTGATTGATTGAGTTAGTGAGTTATTGAGGGGGATTGATGAGATTCTATAATTGATAGATTGATTGACCGATATGATTGTTTGATTGATTGAGTTAGTGAGTGATGAGGATCGATTTAGCGATGATTGGAGCGATAGATGATTGATGTAATTGTAGTTAATTAATGATATTTATTATATTAATAATTTAATAGAATATTATAAATAATTGAGTTTGAGTGTGGATTTATTGATTGATTGATGATGATTGCTTGATTGATTGATTGATTGATTGATTGATTGATTGATTGATTGATTGATTGATTGATTGATTGACTGACAATGACGTGACTATAATTGAAACGCGACGCTGCAGTGGAGGCCGTAGCGTACTTCCAAATTTCTTCTTGAACTTATAAATGACCTCATTGGTACTAGACCTGTTGGGTGCTATCCAATTGGCCATTCCTACAGGCAGGAGGGTGTCTACAGGCTATCTCATGTCCACGCCCGAGGCGTAACTGGAAATCCATTGGCAGCTGTTGAACACCTTACGTACGCTTGCATGACGCATGAAGACATGGCAGCCCACCTTTTCTGCATTCTAACGTTTTGTGAGTGATTGCATTGCTCGACGAACTATTCCTATTTCGCATACTCCAGTGTCTTATCTTTACAGGCATTCATTTGTATCGGTATATTCTTGAAATGCGCTCTGATAACAGCGGTATTTTTTATATTTTCTAAGGTTACCATTCCCGTCTACGCGTAATGGGATTCTTTAAATTGATTATGTTCACGTGATGGTGTACAGACGGTAATTTGCAGACCTGATAAACTGACATGTAGCCTCTGAATTCATGCTTTCGCATATTATTTGACGCCACACCTTAGTGCGAGACCGATTACACCTCGCTCAATTTTGCGGCTGCAAACTACCGAATCCTCGGAAGCATCCGATATTTTGTATTTTATATCTCGCTTTTACAGCGGTTGGTTCACAATAGAGGTCGGGGGCGACGCGGGCGAGCGAAGACCCGTCGTTTGGCCTAAAGTTTCGCTTTGAAGGCGTTTGCCAAGTGGGCACCCGTAGATAGACGTACAGTCGCGATCGATTTGAAGGTGATCGCTCGAGTGGCGAGTAAACAAGCAGCGGCGCCATATTACGAGTTTTATCGGGATTGTATCATGCAAGAGACTACGAGGGGAAGAAGCACTCCAGCCCGTTTATCTGCAAAGTTCAGAATCACTGCTATGCAGTTTCAAAGGCCCCTCAGTCGATTCTCCCGCGATCACCTTTAAATTGATCGCCACTGTACAATGACTGCGGCGTTGTTTGGCATTTCTTCAAGCACAACGCGAAGGTTACGCAGCGATACTTCTGAAATGCCGGGCAGTTCACCGTGAGTTTTTCGTCGGCGTGAGCACCGTTACAGAGTTCTCAACTCTAGCTCACTATGCTGCGACGGCGTTCGCTGTGTGCCGCGCAGGGGCATTCATCAGAAAGGAGGCAGCGGCAAGGGTGGCGGCCAGGTGGACCCGGCCACGCTGGAGAAGCTGGAGGCTGACTTCAAGAAGCTGCAGAACGCCAAGAACTGCCACTCGCTGCTCAAGAAGTACCTCACCAAGGACGTCTTTGACAAGCTCAAGACCCGCAAGACGGCCATGGGTGCCACCCTCCTCGATGTCATCCAGTCCGGTAAGAGCGGATGCCCTGTAGTTCTTCTTACAAAAGTTAAAAATGCGAAACTTGAAGGGTGCCATGAGCTACGTGTATCTTCTTTCTTGCTGCAGTAGGCGAAATATCCTACCCTTTAACCTATCGCGTCCGTAACAGCGTGTAACATAGGAGAGCGCGGCAGTGTGTCTGCATTTGTAGTGAAATCGTCCCCAAGACCCCTACTGCATTTATAGGTTATTTGGAGTTATAGCAGCATGCAGCCCGTATTGTCGAGGTGCATGGGGTATTTAAGTCCCTCTGTTTTTTTGGTTTATCATGTGGAGGCCGAGAAGGGTCCTGCAGTATGTGTTAAATAAATAAATAAATAAATAAATAAATAAATAAATAAATAAATAAATAATAAATAAATAAATAATAATAAATAAATAATAAATAAATAAATAAATAAAAATAAATAAATAAATTAAATATATAAAAACTGTGGTTGATTTCTCTGTCATAGAAATCGGCAATACACGAAAGCGAATTGTGCAGCGAAATCTGCAGCGAGCATGACTTGCGGGTCGGTAGCTGTATTGTGGGTTTGCTTGGCGAGCGACGTCCTGCTGGCGGGTCGCTTCGGCAAAGGTGTGTACTGGCGTCATTTCCGTGACGGATATGACGTCAGCGAAATCTTGGTGTATACCGGCATAAAACACTTTGGTGTTAAAATATAAAACCCGAAAACGAACAACCAAAGTATAACGTACTCTGTAGTACTAACGGTTGCTTCCCCGCAAGGAGACCTTGTGTGCAGGGGTGCACCTTTTACAAGTCGCTTGCTTCGTTGTACTGGCGTCTTTTCCGGGACGGTTATGACGTCAGTGAAATCTGTGTGTATCGCGGAATAAAACACCTTCGTGTTAAATATACCCCCAGCAGATATTGGAGAACACCTTGACGTTCAAAGGCCGTCTCTCATTGTGAACACGTTGTCAAGTCTATCACTAATGAGACTCCAACTGCAAGAAATGCAGGGATCAATTACATTGGAGATGAGTTGGGGTGGTCTTGCTTGGGTTGGGGTGGTCTCGCAGTCGTGCGGCGTCTTGAGCATCCGGATGGTTGGGGCAGCAAGGACGATGTGATATATGGTGCCACGGGCCTGTTGACAGTTGGGACATGCGGGTGAGGGGTAGAGCTGGGGGTAGAGCAGGTTCATTCTGGATTGTGTCGGGTAGGTGTTGCTCTGGAGCAGACGCCACTTGACTTGACTTGCTCCCCTTTGTCAAGCAATTGATGAGGTGGTGCCGAGTGCGCCGTTGCTCCTGATAGTGTTTTGTGATGCTCCTAAAGTCCAGTCGCTCTTCCGATATCTGAGAGATAGATGATATAAGATAGCTGGGATCGCGAGGCGAGGGCAAATAAAGGCGCCTTTCTGAACGGCGCCAGCGGGAGCCCGGGAAGCCCGCCTTGACATTCGAAACGGTGCTTGTTGATTCCACAGCTTCGCTGGCCTCCGGCTCGGTGGGGTCTGGAAATCCGGAGAAGGCGGGCACACCAGCCGCTCGAGCATTTAAAGCGTTAGCGTTTGTCACTCAGTCGTGTGAAAAAAACATGAACGCGAATCCTCGGCCAGAAAAACGAGGCGTAGTCCGCCAAGGCTCGTAGACGTAAAAGCTACCGTCACCAGCGTTTACGCTCTAGACCCACCACGGTGCTGCCAGTGCTTCGCTTCCCAGTTTGTGACGCAATGGCTACGTCACGACCAAAACGAAAGGAAGCGGTGAGAATGTTTTGCTGGCTTGGTTGCTTATTTCTCAGCAAATAACGCAACGTTGCTCGTCGAACAAAGCCGAGAGAGCAGAAAAACCTATATCCTTCACTTAAACCGAAATTTCATTCAGCCTTTAGTGCCCTTTAAGCAAACCGTGCATATATCGCACCGTACGCGTATAGGAAAAGCAGGCGTCCCCCCTCCTCCACCCCCTCCATAATTATTTTGTTACGGGGTGTTCTATAGCTTGGATCGAGACCAACTGAGGCTGCCTATGATGATGTAACTGTTTTTTAAAGGAGTACCGACATTAAATTTCCCGCTTTCAGTTTTTATGCTGTAAAGAGTACCTATTGGCCCAGTAATTATGAAAATCGAACCGAAAGCCTTCAGCCGCCAACACAGAATTAATTATAGCACGTTTATTGCAACCAGTTTCAAATTCGGTCGCCGCGCGGGAAAATGGCCGTTCGAAGGCCAGCCTGCAAGCGGGCCCGTCTGACGTCACGGTCTCACCCGTGACGTCAGGGACGTTCGCCGCATCGTCTGCTACGATTGCACATGGTCCGCACTCGCCCGAGCAGTCGACATGTCGTCTGAATCGTCAGACTCGGATGAGTCGCTGCACCCGACGGACAGAGCAACTTCATTCGGCCAGGCGATTAGGCCGGCGAGGTGTTCGCCGTCGTCCGTTTTTTTTTAATATCACGCGGCTCGAACCGGCGCAGACCATGATAGCAACAGCTTGTCGCCACCTATTATTATAAATCGATCTGATCGCGAAAAAGAAGGTCCACATGCGAGAAAGTAGATGTTAGTGTGGTGAAAAATTGGGCTAGGGGTTATCAGCGCTGAATTCAAAAGCGGCGTTCAGATATTTGCCGCGATGGTAAGCCTACGCTGACCAGCAGCGGAGGTTCGGCGCTTCGACCCAGCACTGCCGGCACCGCGCGCGGTGCGGCGAGCGGCCGAAAGATGGCGCCACCTGCGCGCTAGAATCAAAACAGGCCACGGCAGATGTCTTGGTCACCGATCGCTGCTGAAACGGAAATTATCGCCAAAATATAGCCAGTATGTCATCTTACCAAATGTCATCTTACAAAAAGGACTTATATACGTGATTTTATGCTCTTGGTTTAATACTAGCGGTGCTTAGAGCACGCAGCAAAAGTTTATTAGTACAAAATACTTTTTTTTTCGTTACAGGTGGTAACTGTTCTAGGAAACAGCCCTCTCTGCTTGTCGCCCACCAGCATTCTAATCTTTTTTCGTCGCCTCGATAGCCTTGAAGTTAACTTCCTGTGTGCTACCCTTAAATCCTAGGGCTTCTGAAAGCCGAATATTTCCCTCGTGTAATTTGGATGGATACCCTCACATTCCAATACTATGTGCCGCACCCCATCATTTTGTGAATACTTTCCCACAAAGCCTTAGTTCGCAAGCAACCTGCTCTAGCCCCAAAAAGCAAGCCGCCTGTAAAGGGTGCACCCCTGCACACATGGCCTTCTTGGGGGGAAGCAACCTTCCGCTTTCCCGCTTCAAAGGGAAACCAATAGCAATCATCATCAATCATCATCAGCACGTTATACTCACGGTTGTTGGTTTTTGGGTTTCCGGGATGCACCAAGATTTCACTGACGTTATATCCGTCCCGTAAATGACGCCAGTACACGTTTGCCAAAGCAACCCGCCAGCAGGACATCGCTCGCCAAGAACACCACAACCACAGCCGCCGTACTGCAAATCATGCTCAGCTGAAGATTTCGCTGCACATTTCCCTTTTGTGTTTTTCAGATTCCTTTGACAGAGGAATCTACCACATTTCTTTTAATTTAAAATGCTATTTGCTCTTCTTATGTTCTCACGTTTTCTGAGCACTCTCTTCACGCGGAAACATGGAAAGAAATTAAGTGTACGATGGCGCATACTCATAACAAATATGTGCCCCGAAATTCGGAAAGAAATCCGTGTACTTTACCGGCGCACATTCATAGCGAAGGTGCTCACTGATAAGGCCCCTATGTGCCACTGCATGTTTGGGAAACTGTGCAGTAAAAATAACGGGACATGGCACCATTCAGTAAAACAACCACTTGTTATAAAGGCGATGTTTACCCGAACATTGCGTTTAATGTTAAGCGCGCGAGGAGTCAATAGCGCGCAACTGTACGGAGCACGAAGTTCCGTTTACGTTACGGCGCACCCTAAAGGGTGTTACTTGCCCTTAGCGTTAGTATCGTTGCCGAAGAATAAATTCTTTTTTTGTTGCATGTTTCCATTAAATTTGCTCGTAATTACAGGGAATTCTCAAATAAGATCCCGAAAAGGGCTAATCCGCCAGCTATAGAAAACCTCTACCATGCCGTGGCTCACCCACCGACACCACTCATCTCATTGCTCTGCGCTACTCAGTAGAGATTGTTAGCTTAGCCTTTTACCGTGTTACCTCACTGTTGCCGTCGTCCCGGACCTGGTCGCGTATGTGCGAATTCGTCCAGTATGTGGCTTAGTTCTCGTTGACGACATAACCTCATCATCACCAGCCTATCTACGCCCACTGCAGGGCAAAGGCCTCTCCCAATAATCTCCAATTATCCGGTCCTGTGCTAAATACGACCAATTTATCCCCGCAAACGTTTGATCTCATCTGCCCACCTAACTTTCTGCCGCAACCCTGCAACGCTTGCCTTCTCTGGGGATGCAGTCTGTTACCCTTAGTGACCAACGGTTATCTTGCCTTCGCATTACATGCCCTGCCCACGTCCATTTCTTCTTAAGTTTCTACTAATATGTCCTGAACACGCGTTGTTTTCCCTAGCCCACTCCGCTCTTTCTTGTCCCTCAGTGTTACACCATCATCTTCCGTTCCATTTCTCGCAGAGTCGTCCTCAATTTAAGTTGAACCTTTTTAGTGACATATTGTAAAGGAGTGCAAATGTATCCGTCCAGTCCTCAGTGAGCAAGACATCCAGCTTCAGGAAGCCCTTTGCTTTGAAGTTAAAAAAACGTGAATTGGACAGCAGTAGAGATTAGTAAAAGAAGGTTAGAATGTTGATGGGAAAAGAGCACAGAACAAACTGGGAAGGCACGCGAACATTGAAGCCAGACTAGCACAAAATTCCACAAACGGTCATTCTTTTGGCGAGGTGAGTGTACAGTGGCGTTACGACTAAAATCGCTGTGCAACGCCACCCTGTTACAAAAGGGAAGCCGCTAAGCATAATCACAATCATAACCATCATCATCATCGGGTGGCCCGGCACCCACCGCCGGCACCTAGCGTACGCTAGCCACCATTCTAAAACTGTACAAGCGCGACGTAATCTCACGTGCCCTTCACTGTAATGAACGATTTGGGAAAGTTTCCCCGCATTCTCGAAGTGGCGCACTTAGGCCTGATGTTTTTTACTAGCGCATCCTTAGCTACTCACAGCCTCGCTGTAAACAACGATTAATGTTGACTACAGTGTTTTCTTGAAGTCGCTAACGAGTTAATGTTTGCAACGTATTTATTTTCCAACCACTGAAGGTTCCTGGTTTCCTTCATGGCTGCGTCGGTTTATTCTTGGGATCTAGAGCGGGGCCTTGAACGCGGTGACAATTAGGCATAGCGTCATGTTTAATTTAAGTACCGACGGTCGGCTGGTTAGGAGGCGTCCGTAAGTTCAAGCTCTACTCAATATTTAACACACGGACGGCTTTTTAAAACTTTACACTTTACTTAAACTTTTTATAAGTAGTTTTTTTTAAAGTTTTTAATTTTAACGTAAACTTTATTTGAAGTACTTCTCACGACAACTACATTGATCGATTAATCAGAATGGCAACACATCAGTTTCCACACTTCAATTTGTAATAATCCAGCCATCTCAATAGTGCGAACCAGTATGTAGTAAACATCGGGACAGGAAGGGGGTGATTTCACACCGTGCATAGTGTCTTCGAAATATGGCGGCATTCAGTACTTCGCCCAGCGCGATTAAAGATATGCGTTAGCGCAGTGCGCCGGGAGGAATTGTACTTTATATTGCTGCGGTCACTGATCAGTTGCGGCACCCTCCTAAATAATGGCCTGTAATCCTACCAGCCAATGATGCGCGTAGTTCGTCAGCCTTCGTTTCGCTGAACATTCTAAGCACCAGAAGCCTGCAGATTGGTTGCTTAAACCAATAAGGCCTTCTACAGAATGTTGCAATAAGTTGTGGAATCCAACATTGAATGAATGAAGCTTACGTGACCGTTGCACACAGGGGCTGAAAACCTGGACAGCGGCGTGGGCGTGTACGCGCCGGACGCCGAGTCGTACACGTTGTTCGCGGAGCTCTTCAACCCCGTGATCGACGACTACCACAAGGGTTTCCCGCCAAGCGCTAAGCACCCTCCCACCGACTTCGGTGACCTCAACACCATAGTCAACGTGGACCCCAAGGACGAGTTCGTCATCTCCACCAGGGTTCGCTGCGGACGCTCGCTACAAGTTAGTCCAGTTCTCTTTGCCTCCCAATTACGCTGCTGTGAACCCTGCTCGGTAGAGTTTTCATAATTGCGAAAGTGATTACATGTTTCATTTCGCCAAACAATTTCCCCATCAATACGTCCCTCTCACGTTGTGCAGAGAGGAGAAAGCTTTTCTTGGGGAGTCCTAGTTTTTGAGCGATCCTGATCCTCCATTTGGCTATTTCTTCTAGATGTTTGTATTGTTTCTAATTCGCTGGAGCGCAAGCGAATGTTATATCGTACTTGCCGTCCATTAAAGGGACACTGAAGTGATATGTAAACATTGCGGGATTACTTGCGCAAATTGTAGTCCGGAGTCCCCAGGCCATGTTACGACCACTCTGGGTGCGTTTACGCGATTTTATTTAGTAGAAAAATTAATTCGAAAATGCGGTCCTCCTCTCTTTACGCTTGCCCATTTTCTGCGGCGTTTTCGTGTGACGTCGCGAGGAGCCGAGCTCGCAATTGGCTGCGCTACTGCAGCACGGCTCCCCGGCCTTCAGACAGAGTCAGTCGGCCCAGCGTTTCGTCCGCCGGCCACCGACGGGTCGTCGCAATTCGTTCGCTCAGTTGAAACGAAGCCAAGACACGTTTGTGAATGGAAGAATGGGCCTTTCTTTTCTTGGTTAGTTTGTACACTGTATCTAGCTCAAAGTCAAGGTCGCTTCACACAAGCGCTGCACAAGCGCACATGCGACGCTTCGCTGACTGGTACGCCAGTAGGAAAATATAAGGCCTCTTGAAGGCGGGAGAAGAGTCAGCGAAGTCAATATAGGTACTAAGGAAATAAAATCAACTGGTATTTTTACCGTCAGCGTAAAACTAGGGTGCGGGAAGCACTTTTTGCGCTGGGTGAACAAGCACAGCGGTCAGCCGCACGACTACGCATCTGCGAACGCTTTTCCGTCTACGAAATGCAATTGCTAGACGTGAGCTATTGTGGAAACTCGGGGGACGCTTACTGCACGAGCGCAATACAACAAATAGTCACCTAAGCTGCTTGAAATGCTAAAACAAATAAAAGTGTAAACTTTTTGTTCAATATATACCTTATATTACCAAGGCCGGCGGAGCTGCCGTCCCGTGGCCGAGTGGTCTGGCAGGCGAGCATTCCACCACTGAAACCACCGACTGCTTCCGGTTGCCGATAGGAGCGGACGCAGAATGGTGGGCTCCGAGCGAGCTGCGTCAGCGCCAACGCAGGGCTTGGTAACTCGTTTTATGCCGTTCCCAAGGACTACAGATTATTCTGCCTGTAAATACCGCTGGTAGGAGAAAGTCGGACTGCCGAAGTCTAAGGGGTTGAAGTCAGTTTATAGGGAGATTACGGTACAGGGAAGGGTACTTCGTTATAGGAGCTTATGGTTTGCGAATTAGAGAAGGGTTGTGTGCGCTCGTTGCTCTTGACTAGTTTCATGGGGATGAGGTGGAGATGTTTCTATGTACAGGCCGCAAATACCTTCAGGAGAAGAAATGAACCGCACAGTTGTGCTGCATTGTGACACCAAGGGACGACCGTACAGAATAGAAGATTTTCGCAGCCGCTCAAGGACTTAGTTGTCATTCAGGAGGTGAGTGGCATTGGCGCGTTCCAAATGTCACACGTGTGGCTTGTGAAGTTTCGCACGGACGACGCGAAGAAGAATATTGTGGACGCAGGGCACCTAGACGTGAAAAGCGAGTGTGTCTGGTGGTTACCCCAACAGACAGGAAATTCGCGTGAAACTTCATTGGGTGTCATTTGATGTGACGAATGACACTATCCGACGTTTATTCGGGGCGTACGGTGAAGTGAAGGACGTGACCAGTGAACGCTGGAGAGTAGAGGACTTTGAAAATGCCGACTCGACGACTCGGTTCTCTTCGAGAGGGCGTGACCTTGGACTGCCTCTCACACCAGCTTCGGCTGGGCAAAGGTACGGCTCTTCTGGTCGTGCCTGGAAGAGCGCCCATGTGCCTACGCTGTAACACCGCGGGACACATTCGCAGGGAATGCCGGGTCCCGAAATGCGGCGAGTGTCACGGTTTCGGACATGAGCAAGCTGAATGTACGCGTTCGTACGCGGGCGCAGCAAGAGGCGGCACCGACGACGAAACACACCGAGTTGGTGATGGACGAAGAAGAAGCAGAGAACGCTGCCTCAGCTTTTTCGAACAAGGTCAAGGAGGACGCGACGTGAAAGCTACAACGGAGTCTGTCGTAAGCGAAGTGCAGAAACAGACGCAAAGGAGCTACCCGGGCGGACCGACACATCCACAGGTGATAACGCGTCCAGCCAGACGCAGCAAGAACCAACGGCGGACGCATCCAAGGACAGCAACGCGGAAAATATGGAACACCAAGAAGGCTCGTCAAAGCGACGAAGGGAGCAAACTACGGATATGACAGATGAGCAACGGCCTGCGACACCTAGAACAGAAGTGGAAAGTCTTCGTCGGGAAAGAAGAGAAAATGTGAACAAACAACGGTCGTCGTCGCTTTCACGCGACGGAAAGTGATCTGGTTCAGTGTCAATTGACTCACATGCAGTAATTAGAAAGGTACGCGCAGTGCTCTTTGCCTGGTTTCGCTAATCAATTATGCCAGTAGAAGTAGCTAAAACCGTTGCGATTTGCTACGCTTAATGTGAGAGGGCTGGCGACGAAGAAGAGGCAAAACCAGTTATATCGATTAGCCACGGAAAAGGACATCGATGTCTTTGCTGTTCAAGAGACTAAATTGACCGCGAAGACCAGACAGAGAGCATGGCGCGACGGTTCGAAAATCAGTATAACGTTTGTGTCAGCCATGCTGTTGGAAATTCAGCAGGGTGTCTTCTTTTTATCCGAAAGAGTATGGCGCTGTGATAGAAAGTGTTACTGCATGTGTGAATGGAAGATTTATTGTGTGTGACTTTACACTGTCAAATCAGGAATGCAGAGTTATATGTTTATATGCGTCAACTAAAGTTCAAAACGCGAAAGGAAGATTTCCAATCGGTGGGAAACTATTGCAAATCAGATCGTTTCTTAGTGTTAGTGGGAGACTTCAACTGTGTTTGTTCTTTCGCGCGATAAAACGAGTGCAACGCCGTTTTCGGTGGTCTAGAAGATGTTATAGCGACTTTTTAACAATGGGCCCGTGTTCTTTACACACTTCCAAGGTACTAGCCACGCTAGACTGGACAGAGCGTTATCTATCCTTAGAACGGATTCCAGATTGTCGAGAATACGAAGTTTGTCCGGTGACTTTCATGATCACTGCTTGGTTTTGTTTTGCATTGGCAGGAAAACAAAAAATAAGAATGCCTTTAGTTGGGAAGGGTGGAAACTAAATGGAAGCTTTTAGAAGATGACGTGTTCGTAGCTAATACGCTTACGTTGCTAGAAAGTTTGAAAAATGAGGGCAGCTGCCATTGTGAAGGATGGGAACTCTTCAAACAGAGTGTAAAAATCAAAGCAATTGAAAGATCGAGCCTACTAAAACATGAGGCGACAAAGCAAGAGACTTATTACAGGCAAACTTAGAAGCCTTGTTAGCCGAAGAATGCATGAAACCTGGCGAGTACAAAAATGACATACGAACAGTAAAGCAAAAACGTGAAGCGATAGACACAGAGCGGATATACCGTGGCGCGCTTGTAAGGGCAAGGGCTGAAAAGATAACTGCGGGCGAGATGCCATCCAAACGAGCCTTAGGCCTTGAAAATATGGCATGCGCGGCGCAATGACATCGTGGAAATAGAAAATAATGGAACAATTACTCGTGATACAAACTTAGACTATAGTGAGCTCTTCGCAAAACATGAAGTTAATTGTGAAATATTTAAGCGAGATTTTCTGAAGTTAATGCCCAGATTAGATGAAGAAACAAAGAATACTTGGAAATCCCCATTTCTCTTGATGAAGTCGTGAAAGCTATAGAGAATCTAAATCCTGGAAAATCCCCTGGACCGGATGGTTTAACGGCTGCTTTTTATAAGAAATTTAAGAATGAAATTGCGCCGGTGCTGCCAAATGTTTTTAATGAGGCATACGATCTCGACGCACTACCCCCATCCTTCTCTACGTCACACACTGTACTGATCCCCCAAAACGGACGATGCCGTCAAACTCAGAGATGTGAAAATCTTACCGGCCTATATGCTTAACAAATGTAGACTATAAAATTTTAATGAAAGTATTAGCCTAGTAGGCTCCCAAACAGTAATGCAAGATATTGTAGGTTCACAACCAGACTTTGTGGGATCAGAGGGCGGACTATATTCACGAATGTACATAAGGCGCGTTGTATTCTGGAGTGTGTGATGCCACACAATCTGGGGTCGGCAATGCTCCAGATTGACTTGGAGAAGGCTTTCGATCGTGTGCCGCACGATATCTTATTTCAATTTTAGAGTACATTAATATCGGCAAAGTTATTCGAAACGGAGTTGCGTATTGCGTACAGTAAATGCACAACCCGTCTTATAGTTAATAAGGCAGTTGGAAAAAGAGTTCAGGTGCAGCGATCGGTGAGGCAAGGATGCCCGATATCCCCCACTCCTTTTCTGCATATATATTGAGACGTTTTGCTTAAGTGTCATTAAAAGCAGTAACATTCAAGGGTTTTCGGTTTGCAAATGACGGAAGTTCGACTACTAGCGTACGCGATGACATTGCAGTATTCTGCACTACTAAAGAAAGCATTCTCGAGGTAGTACAAAACCGTGAAACACTTTTGCTTAGCTAGCGGTAGTGCAGTAAACTGGTCTAAATGCTTAGGCTTTTGGCATGGCGAATGGCAGTCCACGCCAAGCGTTTTCGCCAACATCCAGTGGGTCACGAGTCCTGTTAAGCACCTGGGGGTGCCACTAGACAGTTATCAAGACAGTGACCCTTACTGGACCAAGCAACTCAAGGAACTTCGAGAAAAGACAGAGAAGTGGAAAGGGTGGGGTTTATCAATGTTTGCGAGAGCCACAGTTTGCAATTTGTTTTTTATAAGCAAGCTGTGGTATGTAATGCAAGTTTTGCATGTTTCAAGGGCTAATATTCAGAAATTTCATCGTGTGTTCGCCGTGTTTATCTGGAGTTTCATCATGGGAAAGAACGAACAGAACGAACCTCTTTCGGAAAGTGCGTGAAGGCGGACTTGGTTTATCGCACTTATTTTTAAGGCAAGTGGTCAATAGATTTCTGTTTCTTCGTGATGTTGAAGACGCGTTTCTTAGGACGGTTGTCAGCTGCGACTTGGAAGACTTTTGCCTGAATTTGTTGTGAGCTCTGAGTACATGAGGGGAACTGTACGTGGATTTTTTAAGGAGGTGGTGTGGTCATACCGTTTTTCTTTCAGTGCGTTTTTCTTTAGAGTACTTAAGCGGGGTGAGTCGGAAGAAACTGTACAAAGATATCGTCGAGAGCGTATTGCCAGTGCCAATATACCGCAGCAAGTGTAATCTAAGGCCTGAGAGAGATGTACTTAAGCGAGTGAAAAGAATGACGGTCCCAGGTGGAGTGAAATCTTTCTTTTTTAAACTCCATACTGGAACACTGGAAGTAAAGACCTGGATGGAGGAAAGGGATGGTTTGTGCCATGTGGTGTGCACTGTTTTCTGTGTCGAAAGCAAGAAACAATTGAGCACGTAGTTCTTGGACTGTTGGGGAGCGGTGTTCTTTTGGGACATCCTACAGCGAACACTCAAAAAAGATTTGCCTGTCGATGCTTACGGTATTAGGTTTTGAACGTTGAAAAATGAGGACGGTGTGCCGCTTGACACAATTATGCTGTATAGACTACATAGCATCTGGAGAAACAGGATGGCGGTACGCTACTTCGACCCAGATGCCAGGCTCATCAGACACTACTTCAAAGATTCAATAGGTTCGTTTGTGCGATACTGAAACTTCAGCCCTCTAAACCCGAGTGGCTACCCACAATTGAAGCATTGCTTGGTAATGAAAGAATATTGAAATCACCCCGCTTGCCAAGAAGGGCTGCAGTTCTAGTATTTGTATTGAGTATTGAGTGTACAGATTATCAGTTACGTGTGTCTTTGTTTTGTCATCCTGTCAAAGAAGGCAATAAGAAAACAAAAAAAAAGCTGCTGCTCGTGCTGGGCGCTGGGTAGGTCATCCGCAATGTTTTGCAGTCACCAGTTCGAATCCCGCGGGTGCGTGCTTTTTTTTTTTTGTATAGTTAACGTTTTGTTTTCGCCGATGTTTTCTATATGAGTTCACCTTTTTTTGGGCCGCAACGTTCATTGCTCCATCGAACTAGTCACAGAACTCGCGCAGGCTGGCACTGGCGCGCTAGCGAGTTCTCGTTGGCGTGCTGTTGCCATAAGCACCGACTGCTTGCGGCAGTGGCACAGGCCAGAATCAACAGACCCTTGGCCTGGTGCGAACACGCTTTTTACGATACAGGCATGCGTGATGCAAGCTCCAAATATGGGGGACGGCGGGGGGCGTTCATCCACTGCGTAGGCCTCGGCTAGTGATTGCTACGATTCCAAGCCGCCCTGGGAGACTTATCTTATGCATTTTACAGCCGACAAAAAAAAAGGACACGGCAGAAGCGCGGGATACGATTTTACTGAGATATTGAGAATGCCCATCCAACGATGCCGTCGGATGGCGATCACGTTGTTTTACAGAACCGAAACCGAAACTTGTGGTTGCTAACCTTGGGCATCGTCCAATCACGCTGCGTCTGCTCCCATCGTCATCAAGCCTTTAGTTTGTGCGGCCGCGCCGCAAACCGCGCATGGTAGTACTTCTTCTTTCGCGCTTTGTAAAATAATTACCGACTTGTCAACCGGATAAACGATGAAAAGTGTGCTAATTTGAGCCAGTCTACGCAGTGCAAGCAAAAACGCGAGCGTAACAAATTCACTTCAGTGTCAATTTAACATGTGACTGTAGACTCAATGGTTTCGTTTTCTCGTTGGCATTGACTTCCACGTCTTTCCAAATGGGCAAACCTTAGAAAGCAGTGACCCTAACTTAAACCGCCCACTGAACAATCGCTGAAATCGTGCCGCAATTTTGTATGTAAAATTTTTACGCATATAATACAGGACCCCACCAGAGGGCCATGAACACAAAATGTAGGTTTATTTTATTCGAATGATTGCATCATTTGAATAACACTCTCCTTGTGTTTATCGCAAAGTACGCCAAACAATGCTGCTCGGGCACATCCAATCGCGGGCCACAGATAGCGGCAACGAAGACAACCACATTTTCAACATAAAGTAGCCCAAACTAAGCTGTGCATTGAGCAAAACCGAGTGGGCATGCGACTGTCCAGCTACCTTTCCGCTCTTAAGTTATGACGCAGTATGGACTCATTCTTGCGACTTGCTGAGGCAGGATTAATCCAACACAACATGAAAATATTGTAGGACTTCAAAAGGAACCATGTGCTGCTCTATTTAGTGCATATTCTTTTATTGTACCAAAAATTCTGGGTAGACGACAGAGGTTGAGAACACGTAAAATAGAAGCAGTTAGCATGGCTCTGTGCGGCCGACGCTGTTAACACAGCTCTTTGGTGCTTTGGACTTGCTGGCACGATCCAGGAGAACTGACATTAGCGACATGGTCACTTATGGGACCGCTTTTGTCGTGACGCTGTTGGTGCCCCAGTTGTGTATCTGCAATCTGGACACACGCCTTATACAGGGCCACTTGGGGTATCCAGAAAGCAAGAAATATCGTCAAACTCTCGTCCCATCTCTCTATGCGAAGTTTGAACACACACCCACTGGGGCACCCACTTAGGAACTGACATTGCCTAACCCGGGCTCCAGGAAGGTACCAGAAATTTCTGCACAAATCCAATACAAGAATACTTAATGCATTCACAGGTCAAGAGATGCTGTGGAATGGTGCGGCAGTTACTCGTGTCCAATTTGGAGAGACTTTTACTACGAGGTGTGAAAAGAAGGTATACGGACAATTATTTCTATTCTTTTAAATTAGGGAATGGATACCGATTACGTGTTTTGTTCGTGATTTATGCTCAACGTCCCCTACACTGCACCGACTTCGGCGCCACATTTATATAGTTTTATATTTGAGTTTGGCGCCATAAATGCTCATTGAGATGCCCTAAAACTCTTAGCAGCTGTCCACGTGCTAGAAAACTGACAGCAATTCAATCGCCCCTTATATTGCCATCTAAGCGTCGAGAAAAGAAGAAAATGCCTTTTTATCACCACCGTAGAGAAAGTTTATTAACTGTCTTCAACACGGCCAAGTGGCACTCGAAGTGGACTGTTTACATAGTCATCCAAAGCAAACCAAATTACGAAGAACATTTTGCTATACAGGCGAGCTGTTAAAGCCTATCTACACAGCCCATATAATATCGACGATAATACATTTCATGTACTATATCGTTCAATAACATACCACTATGTTTTCAACGACACCCCTTCTTTTCGGACAGCCGGATGAGCTTCGAGGGGCTCTTGCCGCTATGCCATCCAAAAAAGCCCTAACTAGAATATCTACCACACGTGCCCTTTCGACGCCAATCAGGGGAGCAGGGCCACCGCACCGTCTCTGGAAAAGGAAGCGTACGTGGTCAGCTCAAATTATCAAGGTCCGGCTAGGGTGATCCTAGAGATAGAACCGGTAAATTCAGCTCACGCTCAGTGGGTGCAACTGTGGTCGTTACTCTGCATTCAACATCCGCCATTGCAGTTGAAGCATCAGTTTAAACAGCATCACTATCAATTGGTACAAACGTTGGCATGGCCTTTTCACCAGGGTGCACATTCGACGGTGCAGATAATGCAACCATCAAGACGGCATCAATAGCAGCGAAGACAAATGTCGCCACTTTTTCAGTGGGTTTTGCATATAATTTTGCAGCACAAGCAATAGCCGAAACAGCATCACTAGAACTGCGAACGTCCATTTCCTCTGCTCTTTTTCCCGGGTTTGATTTGAGGCGTTGCATAGACAGAATCGGTGGCGCTTTCGTCCCTCTCGGGGTGGCCAGAAGTGGCAGCGGCTATATCACCTGGGTCGACTTCCGATGTTTCAACCAACAGAACTGTCGATGTTGTACCACTTTTAGTGGTTGCAGTTTCGCCTGGCTGCACCTTTGGTGCCGCACGTGAAGCAACCGTCGAAATTACATAAGTGTCATTGTGTTTCACCTGCGATGTTTCATTTGCAGGAACAGTACGAGTTGGGTTACAACCGAAGGTGCTAGACGGGAGTGCAGCTGTGTTCTTGGGATCAACAACGGTCTTTAAATTGAAAGGTGGCTTAGATGTAGCACAGGTGTTGTTGGTGCCAAGCGGGATCTCTGCTCTTTCATCAAGGGAGCCCTCTGACATACTAGTTGCCAACAGTGATGCACCATCGCCTTTGGTGGGCGCACCTTTGGAAGCCGCTTTTTCACCGGGGTTTACCTCTGTAGTTCCAAGAACCACAACCTTTGGTGCAGCCGCCGATTTTGACCCTTTCTTGCTTTCGGAGCTTCTCCGTATGGTGTGTCCGAACTCATGCTCTTTTTCCTTGGTGTGGCTCGAGGCGTTTCCAACGATGCTAATCTTCGGTCCACGGTGTAAGATTTCGTCTGAATTGGCGGCAGCGCCTTTCTTTGAGTCCACATTTGCTACCTCATTAGCAGGCGCCATAGAGGTACCATTGTTGTCAGTGGAGGCAAGTGACGTCATTACTCTTTCACCAAGGGCGCCGTCAGACCTTTGAAAACCCGCCACTGATGCCGCATTGCTGTAACTGGGCCCATCAGTGGTCCCCTTATCTTCGTTACGTTGTACCTCCACTGTTTCAAGCGAAGCGACCATCTTCGCAGCCGCGGTGTTTGACCCTTTCTTGCTTTCGGAACTTGTCTGAATTGCTCGTCCCAGCTGATGCTCACCTTTCTTGGTGCGAAGAGAGGCTTTTCTGACGATGCTAATATTGTCCGCCGGTAATTTTGTGGGGTCCCCCACGGCCGCTTCATTGGAAGGTATCGCAGTTGTACCATTGTTGTACGTGGGGCCAAGCGAGGTCGCTGTTCTATTAGAAGCGGCACTGTCCAACATACCAGGTGCCACCCCTGATATCACATCACTGTCGCTTGGCCTAGTAGGGGTCATACTATTTAAGGTAGGTTTTTCTTCCGAAGTAACAAGGGAAATAACCATCGCCTTAGCCGCTGAGTTCGACTCTCTGTTGTATTCGGAAGTTCTCGGAATCTTGTGCCCGCGCTCATGCTCTCCTTGATTGGGGTGGCTCGAGGCTTTTCGAAGGACACTAATCTTCGAGCCATGACCTAATCTTTCAGGAGAATCAGCTGCTGTTTTTTTCTTGGGTTCCACATCGGCCGGTTCATTAGTAGGCGGCAATATTACAGAAACGCTGTTAATGGGGCCAAGCGAAGTCTCTGCTGTGTCACCAAGAGTTCCCACCGACCCAAGAAGAGCCACCACTGAAGCCGCATCGGTATCAGTGGGCCCAGCAGTGGTCAAACATTTTTGCTTCGGTTTCGCCTCCGATGTTTGCTGGGAAACTGTCGTCGCCACAGCCCCTGAATCCGGTCGTGTGTTACTTTCGGATCTTCTCCGATTCTTGTGCCCGAGGTCATGCTCTCCTTTCTTGGTGTGGCTCGAGACTTTTCCAGTGATGCTGATCTTCGAGCCATTTCGTAATGTTTCGGCAGAATTGGCTCTCGCTCTTTTTTTGGGGTCCACATCGGCCGGTTCATTAGTAGGCGGCAATATTATAGAAACGCTGTTAATGGGGCCAAGCAAAGTCTCTGCTGTGTCATCAAGGGTTCCCACCGACCCAAGAAGAGCCACCACTGAAGCCGCATCTGTATCAGTGGGCCCAGCAGTGGTCAAACATTTTTGCTTGGGCTTCGCCTCCGATGTTTGCTGGGAAACTGTCGTTGCCACAGCCCCTGTATTCGGTCGTGTGTTGCTTTCGGAACTTCTCCGATTCTTGTGCCCGTGGTCATGCTCTCCTTTCTTGGTGTGGCTCGAGACTTTTCCAGTGATGCTGATCTTCGAGCCATTTCGTAATGTTTCGGCAGAGTTGGCTCTCGCTCTTTTTTTGGGGTCCACATCGGCCGGTTCATTAGTAGGCGGCAATATTGTAGAAACGCTGCTAATGGGGCCAAGCGAAGCCTCTGCTGTGTCACTAAGAGTTCCCACCGACCCAAGAAGAGCCACCACTGAAGCCGCATCGGTATCAGTGGCCCCAGCAGTGGTTAAACATTTTTGCTTCGGCTTCACCTCCGATGTTTGTTGGGAAACTGTCGTCACCACAGCCACTGAATTCGGTCGTGTGTTACTTTCGGAACTGCTCCGATTCTTGTGCCCGATGTCATGCTCTCCTTTCTTGGTGTGGCTCGGGACTTTTCCAGGGATGCTAATCTTCGAGTCATGGCGTAATATATCGGCAGAATTGGCTCTTGCTCTTTTCTTGGGGTCCTCATGGGCCGGTCCACTGGAAGGCGCCATAGATGTAGCATCGCTGTAAGTGGGGCCAAGCGGCATCGCTGCTCTTGCACCAAGGGCAACCTCCGACCAACGACGAGCCGCCACTGATGCGGCATCGCTGTCACTAGGCCCAGCAGTGGTCATTCTTTTTCCACTGGTGTTCACCTCTGAACCTGCGCGTGAAACAGCACTCGCCACAGCACCTGAGTGCGACTCTTTCTTGCTTTCGGAAGTTCTCCGACTCCTGTGACCGGGATCATGTTCTCTTTGCTTGGTGTGGTTGTGGCTCGGGTCTTTTCCAGCAACGCTGATGTGCGAGCCACGACGTAATATTTCGGCAGCATTGGCTCTCGCTCTTTTCGTGTGGTCTTCATCGACCGGTTCCTTGGGAGGCGCCATAAGCGTAGCATCACTGTACATAGAGCCAATTGACGTCGCCGATGTTTCAACAGTGGCACCCTCCAACCGATGACGAGTCACCACTGATGCAGCATCGCTGCCGCTAGGCCCAGCAGTGATCATTACTTTTCCACTGGGGTTTACCTCCGAACTTCCACGGGAAACAACACTCTCCACAGCAGCTGAGTGCGACCCTTTTTTGCTTTCGGAATTTTTCCGCGCCTTGCGTACCAGCTCGTGCCCTCCTTCCTTTGGATGGCTTGCAGCTTTTCCAATGACGCACATCTTCGAGCCACGGCGAAAAGTGTCGGCTACATCAGCACCCGCCTTTTCTGGCAGTAGACTCTCAAGGCTGGTGCCCTTTGCGTTGATTGATTGAGAGGCAACGCCCTTCGCTGTGCCTGACATACCTTCTGCAGGCAACTTTATCAAGCTCGCGATGCTGGTTGGCTTGCTTGAAAGACGTTTTGCGCCTGCTACGCTCGCTCCGCTACCCGAGTCTTTACATGTGTCTGTGTCACTGGTGTGGACGTGCTTCTTGGTGTCATGGACGGACTTCTTGGTGTCATGTCCTGCAGAAAAGGTAAAGGAAAAAGTAAGAACCAATACAACCCACGAAAGCGGAGCGAAGTGTAGAGGTAGGTAAGGAAGCATAACAAGATGTAGAGGGCTTTAAACTTCTTATGTTCTTTGTTCAAAAAACATACATCCATACCTATAAAAAGAAGTGCCCGACTGACTGACTGACTGACTGACTGACTCATCAACGCCAAGCCAAAACTGCTAGATCTAGAGACTTAAAATTTCGCGAGTTTATTTGCGTCATTGAGTAAGTGCTCACTAAGGCACGTTTTTTAGAAATTGCACTCCTTACCGAGGATCAGGGTGAAATTGTGGTTTCGCGAATTCGTGATTTTCTCGGTCACCTTTTCAAATATCGAAGCTCTTTTTGCTGATATATGTAGCCCTTAAGAATACGTAAAAAGTAGTTTTTGGATTGCGTCCTAACCTACACTAGCGAGGTGTTTCCGCATTCCGGAAATAAACGGGTGTTCCTAAAGACTCTCCAATAAATCTTTCACGGATTCAGTCATCCAACTGTTTTTTGCTAGCATGTGTTACTCATACAAATGCACAGAACCGTTTTTAAGGATTTCGCCCTGCGACGCAGCTAAAAGGGCGAAATTATTTTTACGAATGACACGGCTGATGAGACAAAAAGGCCCAACAGGTTGTGTACACGTCTAGCCAAACTGCTCTTTTAAACGACTACAGATTGCGTGACGACATTTTGATTACGGTGTTGGAGGTCAATATGTCTGAAAATGTTAAAAATTCTACCACGGAGAGAGTGAAAAGCTGTAAAATAATTTTTCAGATATTACTTTTTTTACCGCTCGCCATTTGAGATATCGAACTGGTTTTTGTTGAGATAGGCAACTTACTCACGTATCTAAACACTGTTCTACAACATTTTTCAATGACACCCTCCCAACAGAGGCAAGCAGGATTTCGGGAAAACAATGTGTTTTTACACATTCGTAAATATCCACACGGCCAGTTGATATCTCCCATTCGTTTTTTCTTGGAAATGCTGCCAATTTAATTGCCCAAAAATCACTTTCAGGATTTTTCCTGACATGCTGTTAACAAGGCCAGCGAGATTTTGTAATCTGCATCCTTCTGGACGTAAAATTCAGTTGCGTTTTCACGGGTTCGCTTAGCGGTTGCCATCTGTTGACAACTTCAGGAACTACCGTCTTCCGTAGCAGCTGGTGTCATATATCATAAATGTAAAAGGGAAGATGTACCAGTAAAAAGTGCAAAGGTTAGCGCTCGACATCTGATGGGACTTCCTGCGACGCCGCGCCTCCCGTAGGGAGCCCGTGTTACTTGTGATAAAACTGTACCGTTGAGCTTCGTTCATATCTTCTGAGATACAACTTCCCATAAGGAAGAATACCCCTCACCCAGTCGGCCTCCATCGTGCGTTCCCAGTGCAATCTCCTGCCGAATTCAAGGTGTGTTTACAACCTAGCTCTCTTTCTTTTATCATATTAAGAGTGCAAGCAAAACAACCTCCCCCTTCTTCTATCCACTTATCCTATCCATGAGCTGTGGGAGAACCTGGTGACTAACAGCGACCTGGATGTCCACACAATACTTCCTCCAGAGCGACGGCTGCCCACTCATCACATGGCTTTCTGAAATTAGGAACCACTCTCACTTAGCCGGCTCCATAAAACTTTTTTCACTCACTGACTCACTCGCTTGAGCGCGCCATCTTGCTGCAATTTGTTTAGCGAGAGTTGGAGTAAAACATGAGTGCCAGTCGTTTCACATCACCACGACGCGCCTGCAGTTGGAGCCCATGTGCTGACACCAGGCAGGCGCTCCCGTGTGTGTACCACTTCCCAATGACGTAGCCTAATATGGCGACTAACAAATAAACGAACTAGTGTTATACATTGCTGTCCTTAATATAATGGCCCACCCGGGCACCACCGGGCACTACCGCTAGTAAGCTATAAACGCATAAGGGTGTTCTTTCTCCTGACGCGCGTCGGGCATATGCAAGTTTGTTTGCACAGATTCAGTCACTCGCTGAATGCTCGGTAACCGGACAATGGACGCCCGAAATAAGTTGCACCCTCTGCTACCCTGCTTTAGTGCAACTTATCCAGATACCTCATCAATGCATTGCGCATCCCGCCTCCTTCAGTTTAGTCGCAATTCTTGAACTGGATTGACGAATTGAAAGCGCCCTGAAAACATCGAATCCCTAGGTCATGCGTCATGGATCATGCTTATGTCCTGGATCATGCTCATGTGTCAAATGTGTGCCCGAGCATACGGCAAGCTAACACGAGACAGGCGTTCTATCACGGGGCTGCTTAAAGTCGCATATATGAAATACTTGTGATTCGAGCTGACAGAGGCAAATTCCACCACTCTGTAGAATTTGTAGCGTGCGCGAGGATTTATCCAGGAGATATGCGAATGTGGGCGTACTTAGCATTCAGAATGTCCCGTTTACGTGTTTTTAAGCCAGCCCCTAACCGGGAGACCGAAACCCAGAAAATTGTCAAGCCTCTGGCCAAAATTTTAATGAGTACGTGGAGCGACATAAACTCTCGGGACTTTCCTGCTAAGTACGACAGTTTGTAAGTGTCTCTAAAAGAGTTTGCACAAGCTTGCGCATCAGTCACTGTAGTGATCACTACCGCATTGGTGGAGTTTGTCTTTTTACTTGTCTATTTCACTTTTTTTAAGATAACCAAGCAATTTTTAAGACCTCTCTCTCTCTCTCTCTCTCTCTCTCTCTCTCTCTCTCTCTCTCTCTCGTCTCTGTACACTGAAAAGGGCTCTGGGCTCCGGGGTATCATTGTATAAACTGGCAATACTGGCATCACCACATGGAGACGAACATGCAGTAACCTTGATCGCATTCCATAAGAACGATGTGAAAACATTGAAATACATAAACGGACCTTATTCACCGCGAAGTAGTGACCTTTTAATCAATCTCAATCTACTGCTGCCGGCGTATACATTTGCTTAATTTAAAAAGTACCGGTACAGCATTACGACACCTAAGTAGCCCGAATAGAGTCCTTCAATTTTTAAATTCAAATCTACATCCCTCTGGTGGTCTCCGCGACTTCGGCTTCTGTCCTCTTTTAAAAATTACAAAACCGCGCACTTTTGGGCGGTAAAATATTGCTGAATTTTACTAATTTTGATGTAACGAACTGGACACTAGCCTTGACATCTTGAATTTACCTGGTGGTGCTATTGAAGCATTACTTCCACTTGCGGTATCTGTAGCAGTGACATTGAGTCTGCCCAGTGAGTCCTTAGATTCCCGTGACAGCGACGAGGGCTGTGCTGCCGGGCCAGGGTCATGGTCGTTCGAGGACGGCAGGTCAGGCTTGTAGCCCTCGGGCGGCCTCATAGCGTCCCGCGAGGCCTCGCTGTACACGACGCTGACCAGTCGCACAAAAGCCTGCGAAATATAAAAGAAATAGCACTTGGAAAAAATTCCTGGACAATTTCCGAGCTCTGAATGTGGATGACCACCGGAGATTAAGCCCGGAATATGCGTGGCCTCCAATGCAATGACAGGCGTCACTTGGGTATTTGGGATTCCATTCTAGATCACTTTAAATTAAAAATAGAGAATGAATGCTTTTCTTCGTGGCGGACCCGCAACCCCCAAAAGCCGGGAAATGTAGACATGCAATTGTTTGGAACCTCTGTAAAGGTAGGGCAGTGCAAACGTATACATGGAATGAGTGGCTCGCACAGGGCAAACCTTTCAAAAAACCGAACTAGTTCTGCGACACCATATGGAGCCTGGGAATTGCGCCTCTCAATATCGTATCTACCCAACATGTATATCGAAGCAATGAGATCTGTATCAGCTTGAAGTTTAGGTTTTCTTTTGACTTTCAAAATGCTGCCTTTGACTAAGTGATCTACCGAAGTTCCATATCCACTTGATGAGACACACAGACCTGAGGAGAAAATGAATGGTTGTAATGGCGTGAGACGACCGGTTCTTTTTGCAACGCCTCATGCTAGGACCGCTTTGCGCTTCAAACAGACGAGCTTTTTGTTCACATGCATAAATACACACGAAATCCATACATGATTTCCTTAAAGTTAAGATTAAAGTAAAGAAAAGTTGTACACAAGTCATCATGTTGAGATTGAGCATCATTCAGGCCTCACTTTAAGGATTTGAATCACTGTGAGCCCACCTCTAGTAACTTGCGCCAGGCTGCCTTTGTCTCTGGCGTCATCAGATTTTTGTGTTCGGTGACCAGCACATCGATGAGCGTATGGCTGAAGGAGGTGAAGTAGGCCACCTTGACGTCCCGACGGCGATGGTGGAGAAGAGCGACATTCAGGGCCACCTGTAGCAGCTCCCTGGGGTTGTCGAGCGCGTTGATCAAGTGGGTCAACTCGTTGCCGACCTTGGTACAGTGGGCCCTGTGGGTTAGTACATCTTGTTTCACTTTTCTGGAGGTTGGTT